>CAUYPK010118157.1:0-36834 GCA_963574355.1 Loris lydekkerianus
TGGCCAAAAGGACAAAGGATAATTTCCATGGTTATGATGGGATTCCTATTGAGGAAAAGTCAAAGAAGAGGCAGGCAATGGAGAGGCCCATCAGCCAGGGAACAGACCCAGAGTATGAGATGGAAGAAGAGGATGAATTCTTTGAAAACAATCAAGGAGAATCAGAACAGGAATGTGAGGAAGAGCAAGAACTTCCCAAAGTTGAAAGCAAACCAAAGGTTCCTCCCCTTAAAAGTGCCCCACCACCCTTGAACTTCACTGATCTACTGAGGCTGGCTGAGAAAAAGCAGTTTGAACCAGTGGAGATCAAGGTAGTGAAGAAATCAGAAGAGCAGCCCATGACTGCAGAAGAACTTAGGGAGAGAGAATTCCTTGAACGAAAGCATAGGAAAAAAAAGGTTGAGACAGACACAAAACTACCTCCAACTGTGTCTAAAAAGGCACCCTCTCAGAAAGAAAGCATGGGCACCAAACTTAGCAAAGTTTCTGGAGACAAGCATCCTTCTTCCAAGGGAATGCCCCTTCCTCAGGCTGAGAAGAAATCCAGACTCAGCATTGGCAATTAGAAACACTTAGCTTTGTCTTCATCCAAATACATGCTAGGAGAGAGGACCAAGGCAGGATCTGGCAATAGCTCCCAACCTCACTTCATGAGGGCCACAACAGACCAGTTTTCAACAAGGCTGGAAAGGCCCATTCTAGCACCTATTCACCAAGTGTCCCAAAGACTTCTGCTAGTGGGATGCAGAAATCTGTTACTGAATACAAAGCCAAAAAATCTCTTTCCCAACCTAGCCATTCCAGGCCTAGCCCCATGATCACTCCACACAAGAAGACTTAAGAGTCCAGGTGTCAGGCAGCCAGGCAGCAGCTCTAACTCAGCCTCTGGTCGGCTCAGCCCAGCAATGCTCATCCTACTGTTAGTTCTGGCCCTATGCCCAGGCGACAGAATGGCAGCTCCAGCTTAGGACCTGAGCAATCCCTCAGCGGGACCAAAAAGCCATTCAGTGACTCAAATCCCTCTGGTTGGACAGTCAGTGGTGCTAGTGGCTCTGGGCGACCTACAAGCAGCTCAGGTGGCCTGGGGTGGTCTACAAGCTGCTTAAGTGGCCCTGGGTGACCTGTCGGTGGTTCAAGTGGTTCTGCGAGGTCTGTGTGCAGCTCTGGAGGCCCTGGGTGACCTGTGAGCAGTCCACATGACCTTCAAAGACCAGTGAGTGGCTCAGGCCCCATTGGGTGGTCAGTCAGTGGCCCTGGGCGATCTGTAAGTGGCTCAGTTCCAGCTGGATGGACTATTGATAGTTTAGGCCCTGGAAGACCAGTGAGCAGCTTGGGACCTGGATGAACAGCTGGTAACTCAGGTCCCCTCATAAAGCCCAAGTGCACTGTTGTCTCAGAAACAATTTCTTCCAACAGTATCATTAGGTGGTCTAGCAATGGACCCCTCTCTGGCTACAGAACTGCCCAAGGTCCTCAAAGGTTTTCCTTCCCCACTGGTTACAAAAGGCATCGAGACTATGAAGAGGAAGATGATGATGAAGACGACTCTGACATGGAAGATTTTATCAAAGATGAAGGAGAATCTCAGGAAGAAATATCCAAGCACATTCGAGAAATCTTTGGCTATGAATGAAAGAAATACAACCATGAAAGTGACTATGCCTTACGTTACATGGAGAGTAGTTGGAAAGAGCCGCAGAAGGAAGAAGCAAAGAGTTTACGACTAGGTATGCAAGAGGACTTAGAGGAAATGAGACGTGAAGAAGAAGAAATGCAACGTCGAAAGGCCAAGAAACTCAAGGTTTTAGCTGCTGCTTTTGTTTTTGTGAAATTCCAGAGACCTTTTGCAGCAAGAATTTCCTTCCTTCAGGCTTGAAGATGCCCCCTTACCATTGTAGATTTATACTTGGGTACTCAAGGAGAAGGCATGCATACTGTTATTTGCAGGCTGTCATTTGAGCATGAAGTATTTTCAAATATTTTCCAGGGTGAAATCTGTAATGCAGATGATATAAGGCCCACTGTGCTCTTATGAAGTTGATTATTCACAGATGCCAACCTTGATCCTAATGAGCTATGCACTCTAATATGGGACCGCTCACCAGTCAACCAATCTTTTATTGTTCCTTTGCTCTTTGAAAGGAGAAAAAAGAGTGTCCCTTGACTTCTATAATTCTAATATGTGAGTAGGGCCTACTGCCCGGCTCCCAGTCAAACTTTTTATGAGGAACCTGCCCCTCCCATGAATGTTGCTGGCAAAGTGACTTGTCCCAATCTAAGTTTGGGTTGAAAACTTGAAAATGTAGAGTAGGATTTATAATTATCATATGGATGCCATCCCTGCGACTTTGAAGTGCAAAGTAGAATAAAGTATATTCTATATTATTCATGGATTGGATGCTGAGCATTCTTATTAATTTAGGTGATTAGGCAATTAACAAAGTTTTCCAGGTTAAAATAGTTTATGTGAATATAATATTCTTCTACAAGTTTTCCTTTCAGATTTATTAAAAAAGTTTGGCTTTAGTGTAAAATAGACAAGGTCACTGTGCTGATTTTTACCTTAAAAATCATTTTTTTATATTAAAGAAAAATATTTTATTCAAACACGAGATTTGAAAGAGTAGTTTAACAAATAAGTGACATGTGAGGCTTCCCTCCTTCCCATGCCCTACCCACCATAAAGATATTTTGAAATCCCAAGGTGCCCCGTACCTCTGGATGTTAATGACTTTGCATTCTTAGCTTAAATTTGTTAGAAGATATTTATGCCAAAAAACCAAAAACTAAATTTATGTATATCAAGAGCACCACCTTCTCTTTTTGTCTGTATTGCACTTTCATTTCAAACTACGCACTGTGAAAAGGATGCTCCCTGTTATTGGTGTCTTACTGGGCTGTAGAATTTCATTTTCATCCTGAAGTCATATCTATAGATTTGATAGCACTTAAATCCATGCAATTGCAGTCAGGCTGACTTAGGATCTGGCTGGAGGAAAGCCAAGTCTAACAGGTAGCAACATAAAGTGAGATATGAAGCCAGAGAGCATTTGTCCTTGGCTCTATATGTGGAGGGTTGAGGGAAGTCAGACCTAAGCTTGTAGGACAATTCTACAATAATTGTTCTTGAGCCTTTGGACAGTAGGAAGTAGGTGTTGTCCCACATAGATTCTGTACTTTTCAACAGGTCCAGATGTTGTTGTGTATTCCTTTTTATCTAGTAAGTCTTCTTTATTCAAGTTTGGATATTATAGATTACCATTGTTAGCCTCCCTTAATGGGACCGGGTGACCCAGTCCTTTAGACCAACTCATTTCTAATTGAGTTTCAAACTTTCAAAGTATAAGGGTCTAATTTTGAAGTGGAATCCCATGAAAGGTGAAAGGTATCTTCATCATTAGGAATGATACCCTAACTCTCTACATAGAACTGTTACACTGGTAGCAGAAAATCCTATTAACTTCCTCTTCCCTGTCAAATACCTTCAGTGAAATTGTTTTAAGGGTAGTGTAATGTTCCATGTAATAAAATTGGTTTATGACATTAAAAAAAAAAAAAAAAGAAGAAGCCTGTCAGGCCCAGGGTACGATGTGTGTGTCAGGCACTACTAATAGTGGCCCTCTATTGCCTCCTGCTCCCTACACCACTCTCAGGGAAGGGGACACTTTTGAACACAACTCTGCAGACTGATGTTTGGTGAATTGAATGTCAGATCCATGATAGATCATTGACTATCAGAGCCAGAAGTGTCTGTGGAGACCCTGTGACCCAGCTTTCTCAGTTTCCAGAGCCAGTGGGGCAGCAGGTGCCACAGCCCAGGGCCCTGCCTCCCATTAATAAGATATCACGTGTAAGTCAACCTGCTGCAGTGCCATGTGGTGCGTCTCAGCCATGGGCAGTGATGTGCCAAGTATTTAAGAGCTCAGGCAGCACAGATCAGACCTGGCAGATACAGGCTGTCATAGCTGGAATCGGGTCTGGGAGGTCCCCCCAGGTGAAGGCATGGCTCTCTGTCCTTGGGCATTGGCTGGCCTCTGAACTCACTGACTGGTCCTTGTCTCTCCACCCACTTTGACCCTGGTCTCTGACCTCCAATGGCAGTGCTCTACCACCTGCGGAGAGGGCATCCAGCAGCGACAAGTGGTGTGCAGGACCAGCACCAACAGTATCGGGCAGTGTGAAGGTGAGAAACCCAACACCATCCAGATCTGCAGCCTGCCCACCTGTGGAGGTGAGCCAGATGGGATGGAGGGCCCAGCTCCCAGCCTAGACCCAAGACCTAGGCCCTCAGAAATCCCAACACTGGAGCTGCTTCTGCCGCTCACAGGAAATCTTCGTAACTCCACAGTGAAGGCTGACATCTGGGACCTTGTGACTCCAGAGGGGCAATGGGTATTGCAATCTGGACCCCTACATCCCGTTAACAAGATAGCAGCAAGTAAGTGCAGTCTTTGGACCCCTCCCCTCTCCATACCTTTTAGTGGCTTCGATGTCACAGCATGGCCCATGCAGCAGGGCAGACTTGACTCGGTGTGCACCGTCTGTGTGCCCTGAGCTCCGTGGGCCTCAGACACATCAGTGGTGAAGTAGGGATGATGTTACATTGGTCCTTGACCCCTTATCTGCAGTTCCAAAATGATTATTTCTAAGTTTGGGGCAGACTCATTTGGTGGCAAAATCTGACCAGAACTAACAAAAAATCATGTATTCTTTTGTTACAGAAACACAACCATAGTTGGTTACAGGATATCACAGACTCTGCCAAGGGTGCTCTATAATATAAACACACAGAGTATCACTTTTCTGACCCGAAAAGTTCTAAATTCTGAATCATACTTGGTTCCAAGATTTTCAGAGAAGCGGTTGTAGGTCTGAGCTGCTTTTGTAGGGCTGAATTAGGAGAATGCATGCACTCCTGCCCGGCTGTCAGCTAGCAAGAATGACAAGGAGTGGTAATTTGTCCCTGCCCTGTGATCACGGGGCTCATCCCTTCATCCTCCCACTTTTCCACCCATCCATCCTCAGTAAATACATACTGAGCACCTGCTACGTGCCAGGCTCTGTGTACCATGCTCCCTTTCGGGTTCTACCATCTCTCTTTCCCTTCCTCACCCTCCTGAGGACTTCCCCTTGGCAAGATGAGTAGCAGGAAGATCTAACTCGCGAAGGCCCTAGGACTCCTCGTTAGAGGACCAGTTGTCTGTGTGACCTACTGCAAACTCCTTAACCTCTCTTAGTTCAGAGAGCTCATCTGTAAAATTAAGGGCTTTGATTAAAGATCTTCAAAGGGCCTTTGAGCTCCAGCCTTGCTGCCCCTCTGACCCTGTGCTGAGCCTCAGGCTGGACAAGTCTGGGTTTTCTTCCATTTTTCCTTCAAAAGCCAAGGGCAGGCCCTGACTCTGGTCCTGGCATTCTGGTGCCATCTAGAGGCCACTAGCTTTCCATTTTCTCTGCCCTTTTATTCCCCTAATTCTGCCCCTTCCTCCTTCTCTTCTCCCTTTTTTCTCCCTCTCCCACCTCTCCCCCGCCCCCAACCCTAGACAAGATTAGTGACAAGTAGAGCTCCTGTGCCTTCACGTTCTGTTTGGAAAGACCTGTGTGGCATTATGACAAAAACATTCTTAGACTATTTTAAGCAAAGCAAACTAAGTTCATTGAGCACCCCTCTATGCCAGGTCCTTAAAAAATGTTATTTACAGCCGGGCGCGGTGGCTCACACCTGTAATCCCAGCACTGTGGGAGGCTGAGGAGGGAGAATTGCGGGAGCTCAGGAGTTCGAGACTTGCCTGAGTGAGACTCCAACTCCTTAAAAAATGGAAAAACCCAGCTGGGCACCAAGGAAAGCAACTGTAATCCCAGTGGCTTCTGGAGGCTGAGGCAGCAGGATGCCCACAGCCCAAGTCTGAGGTTGCAGTGAGCTATGACGCCATTGCCCTCTGCTCAGGGGCATAGGGTGGGATTCTGTCTCAACAACAACAACAACAACAACAAAAAATGTTATTTGCAGTTATAATGTTATTATTTGTTGGTAAATAGTAGCATTATCCCCATTTTATAGGTAAAGAAACTGAGGCTTGACATTTAAATGACTTGCCCAAACCTCAAAAGAGGCAGAATTTGAACCTAAATCTGCTTCATTCCGAATTTAGTGGCAGAAGACTTAATGTCCAGATGTTTGCTAACTGGTGGCAGGGTGTTTGCTTGTCACCAGTGGGGGTTGCCTGGCTCTGGCTGGAGTGGGTCAGATTCTTCTGGGTTGACTGGGCAGGGTGAGGGTTACCACTCCCATCTAGAGCAGCTGCAGGGTAGAATCCCCCCACGTCTAGACCACACCCCAGACTGTCCAGACTATCTTGGAGAAGGAGGTGGGCAGTGGCTGTTTATAAAGCTCCCTGAGTGACTCCTGTGTGTTGTCAGGTACGAGGACAAGTGACATAGGGCCATGGTTCTCAGACTTTTCCGCACATCTGAACTCCTGGGGGGCTGTGAGAGCATGCTGCCCCATCCCATGCTTCTGATGCAGTAGGTCTGAGTTAGGCCTAAACATTCACATTTCTAACAAGTTTTTAGGTGATGCCGATGGGGCAGGAGGGGTGTGTCACTTTGAGATCTGTTGCTCTAGAGGGTTTTAGCTACTCATCCATGTAGCAAGGGCCTGCCCTCCTATCAGGCGGCTGTGTGGCCACCTGTGGGAAAAAGCTTTATAGTAAGTCCGGCAGAGCAGGGGGTAGAGGGTGAGTAGTTGGTAGTGAGGGGCGGTAGGATCTGTGTGCCAGTATCCTCCCCGCTGATGGGTGTGGGTCCTTGTGCTGTGTGTGCAGCGGAGCCCTGCCTGGGGGACAGGTCCATCTTCTGCCAGAGGGAAGTCCTCAGTCGCTATTGCTCCCTTCCTGGCTACTACCGGCTATGCTGTGACTCCTGTGCCAAGAAGGTCCCAGGCCCCAACGCTAGCTCAGATCCTGGCCTAAACTCACCACCCACTGTCTCCACTCTTGGGAGCCTCTTACCAGGACCCAAAGCCTCTTCAGATGCTGTGGAGCCCACTAAGGAGCCAGCAGGACCAAATGACCTCCAACACGGCCAAGCAACACAGCTCCCAGGACCTTCGGACACAAGCTCTCTGGTGACCCAACATCCCTCTGTCCCCCAGAAACTGAGCCCTGGAACATTTTGGGGTACCTCCCCTACCACGCCAAAGGAACAGCCTGGGGGCTGGACTCAGGCACCTGTGCCAGCCTCCAAGGATAAAGAGTGGCCCAGGGAAGACCGGGAGCATCCAGGTACCAAGCTCCCTGCCACTGCCCCAGTGACATGAGCCACGCCCCACTATCCCACCAATGACATTTACACTGTGAGCTGCCCTGGGGAGCCCCAGCTCAGAGGACACACACACACAGGGCAGGGGCAAGCACGGACTTCCTTTTAAATTATTCACGTTCTATTTCTCGTTTGGGGCTGTAATGCTCTTTACCCCAAGAAGGGGGGTGGGTGGAAGAGAGATCAGGGAGAGCCCTAACTGGAGATACCTCAGCCAGCAGCCCCCTTGTCCGGGCTGAACCCCTCAGTGGCTCTTGTTGGTCTCCTGCCATGACTGGGCCCTACTCTTTGCCATGGACCTCAGGCTAAGAGCTGCCAGGGCTACCTGCCTTCCCCAGAACTGTGGGGACCCTGCCCATTCTGGTCTCTCTGCCCAGAAAGGCAAAGCAGGGTGAGGGGAGGGGAGGGGAGGCACTCACAGCCAGGACTGGGGTGGACATGGCATGAGGCTTCTAGCTGCAGGGCTGGGGCAGGTGGAGGCCCTTAGGCCCGGCACTTGGTAGCTGAGGGCTCCACACAGCTCCACCAGCGAAGGCCAGGAAGGCTGGGGAGCAAAGGCCAGCTTAGCTTTGCTGGCTGGAGGGAGTACCTGTGGCCACACTTTGCCCTGCAGAAGTCACTTCTGTTACTTACGGTGACTACAGGTTATAGACTGGCCTTCAGTCCCACCTCAGACCACCAGAGAAGGGGGCTTAGGACACCCTGGGCCCCTGTCCTCACTATCCAGGGCTTTCCAGATTGGTGCTTGACCCCTGGCTCGACCAGGACCACAGCTTTGGTCATGACTCTGGGACACAGAGGAGTTATGATTTCTCAGGCTGTGCCCTCGGTCCTTGCCCTCTACCAAAGACCATTCCTGCTGGAGTCAGGGGTCTTCTTCTGCCTTGCTCAGGCTAGGCCAGAGGCATGTGGTTCTCCAGGCTATGGGGCCTCAAGGCAGAAAACCAGAGAGTCCACTTATATCTGGGCCCTGGGAGTGACTGGGGCCACCCAGGCCCCTGCCCCAGGTTGGGGTGAGGAGCACACATTGACCCATGGTGCTACAGGACCTTAGCCTGGCTAAACTGCCCCCCCTCCCATGTAGCCTTCAAGGGACAGGTAACAACCCTAGACCCTCTGGCTCTCAGGAAGTGGCCCAGGTCCCCAGCATACCCCCCCACCCGGGGACCTCACCCAGGATCCCTGCCAGGTGATAGAGGTGCTTTTTGCTTCTTCCTTCCCTGAGGAGGGGCTGTTCTGAACCAGCCAAGAGGAACAGGAGCAGTGAGCCCCTGGCCCGTGACCTCTTAGGAAACTGAGGTCCTGGGAGGCTCACCAGTTGCCCTTTCGACCTGCTGCCCTCCACTGACCCTCTCTAAGATGCTGGGGTGCACACAGGGTCGTTCCTGTGGGTTCCAATTAAACGGTGTAAACCCTTGTGCCTTGGAAATGCAGATCTTTAAACTTTTATGTATTTATTAACATTGCTCTTGGTGTTTTGTTTTAGACCCCCAAAAGCTGTGTATGTTTTTTATTCTCTGTTTTGGAGGGAGAGGGCAATGAAGCCAAAACTCTAATTAGCTGGCTGGGCTGTAGCAAGATGATCTGGGGTGAGGGGCAGGCAGGGAGGGGACTGGAATCACACGAAGACTCGGCTCTCAGCCTCTCTGGCCAGGCCAGACTCACTCTGTGGGTCCTTTGAGCAGTAGCTCAGGGTTGGAGGGCAAAACCAGGGCTGGGGACCTAGCAGGTCCCACTTGGACTCCACCACTGAGGAGCTGTGTAGCCTTGGACAAGTCACCACCCACAACTTTGTCCAAAGTGGGAGGTATCTGAAAGGTAGTTTGGGAGTCTACGAGGTGTTTTAATGATCCCTGCATAAGCCTGCAAGGGGGGCAGGGATTTCCCTGGAACTCATCAGCCCTTTTCCTCAGCCCTCCACAGATGCTTACAAGGAAAATCTGGGGCAGGACAAGAGAGCCCCTCTCGGGCCTCAATCAAGTGTGAGAGTGCAAATCTAAAAGCAATGCTTACTTAGAACAGCACTGAAGACACTAAATGCCTAAACATTGAACACATAAAGTAGTGCTGGGAAAAATTTAAGAATACCTCAATCAGGCTTGGCCCCTGTAGCACAACCACATACACTGATGCTGGCAGGTTTGAACCCAGCCTGGGCCAGCTAAAAAGCAACGACAACAACTGCAATAAAAAATAGCCAGGCATTGCTGTGGGCACCTGTGGTCCCAGCTACTTGGGTGGCTGAGGCAAGAGAATTGCTTAAACCCAAGAGTTTGAGGTTGCTGTGAGCTGTGATGCCACAGCACCCTACTGAGGGCGACATAATAAGATTGTCTCAAAAAAGAAACAGAATACCTAAATCAAAGTAGACCATGTCTATGAATCAGAAGCCTCGATATTGTTAGGATGTCAGTTCTCCCAAGTAAGCTATCCATTCCACATAATTCCAATCAAAATTCCAGCATCTGAACATAGACCCACACAACATGGCGGTAATGGTTAATTTTATGTGTCAACTTGGTTGGGCTAAGGGATGCCCAGATAGCTGGTAAAGCATATTTTGGGGTGTGTTTGTAAGAGTGTTTCTATGAGAATTTAGCATTTGAATCCATAGACTGAGTAAGGAAGATCTCTCTCCCCAATGTGGGCAGGTGTCATCCAATTCACTGAGAGCTCAAATAGAGCAAAAAAAGGCAGAGGAAGGACAAATTTTCTCTCTCTGCTTGAGCTGGGATATCCGTCTCCTGCCCTTGGACACTAGTGACCCTCTGGGTTTGGACTGCAATTACACTATAGCAGTGTTTTTCAACCTTTTATCTCACAACACACTTGTCCCTATAGTTAAAATTCTGTAGCACACGTCTGTTGATTTAAAAAATAATAATAATATATTTACTATGGTTTGAACTTTTTCTGAAAATAATTCAATTAATGTTCTTAAAATTTTTTGTGGCACACTGGTTGAAAATCACTGCACTACAGGTTTTCCTGAATCTCATTTTGACAGTTTCTTTACAAATTAAATGTTACAAGTTAATAAGTTAACTTTAAAATTATACAGGGTAAGCATATGCTTTCCATACAGCCCAGTGATGCCTCCCCTGTATATTCACCAAGGAAAATAAAAACATTCGTCCACAAAATGGGCTTATCCAAACATTCATAACAACTTTACTCAAAATAGCTCCAAACTGGAAACAACCCAAATGTATATCCAGTAGTGAAAGGATAAATGAATTACGGCATAGGAAGGAATACAATGGAATACACTAAACCATGAAAAAGGAATGAACTAGTCATGGCGTTTATGCATGAATGAACTTGGATAGATCTCAAAAGCACTGTGCTATGTGAAAGAAGCCAGGCACAAAAGATGACACCTTGGGTCGTTTCATTTATATGATATCGTGGAAAAGGTACAAGCACAAGGACAGAAAGCAGGTCTCTCTTTGCCAGGGCTGGGGGTGAAGAAGAGGATTGATAGGAAGTGGGCATACAGGGCAACATTTTGGAGTGATGGAGATGTTCTATATCTTGATCATGTTGGCTGTTACAAACTGCAAAGATTTATCACATTTTTAAGTGAATCTCCTTGTATGCAAATATTACAGTAAAATATTTTTTTAAAAAAAATCTCATAACCTAGGCAATGGGAGATCTCTGTCCACCCAAGATCTGAGAAAATGCTGTACTGTTTCCCTGGGGGAAACCCTCTGGCTCCCCACCACCACCCCAACTAGACAGTGATTGGTTTGATTCCCAGCATTGACATTTTACTGCCTGGGTGAAATTTTATAGCTCTCTGAACCTTGGACCCCCTCATCTATAAACTGAGAAAAAAATTTTCAGGTTTATCAGATTTACTGATAATCCCTTAGAAAAAGGTGCTGCATACAATGTCTAGCATGCTTATTTCTTATAATTTCACTCTGCCTATCTCTGCCTCCCTTGACTGAAGGCTGCTGGAGGGCAGACGTGACCCTTTTCATATTTGACTTCTTCTCTCCCCACTCTCTTACCCACCAAAAAGCAGCAGCAGGAGGCCTCTGGGACTCTCTGGCCCTGGCTGGGATGATGCTGGAAGAACTTACGGACTCCCAGGCAGAGTCTTCCTCTCTCAGACAAAGGCCTGTTTTTGCTGTCAGCCCCCCCTCCCCCACATCCCTGGAAGAGTGACACCCTAGGACTGGCACTTTCTTATCCTCCCAGAGAGGTGGAGGCTCGGGGCACCTGCTCATAAGCCCAGTGTCCTGGGACAAACTCTAAGAGTGGCAGGAATCCCCGCTGCATTCCTGGCTCTTGGGCCCCTTGTGCACCTTGAAATCTTTAGAATTGGGAAGGTTAAAGATATCTCACCTGTAATGCTGCTGCCAGGGGATATAGGTCACAGAGTTGCAAGGGCTAATCCTGGACAAGAACCCTGGACCAGAATCTGGGATGGAATCTACTTCTGCATGTGCTGATACTGGTGGGATTCACAAGTAATGCACTGGGAAATGATTTGGTCGAAATTTTGTAGGTCCCACAGCAAAACCATTATCCTTTAGTTGATTAACTTTCCTCCTGCTGCACATATGTCCCATCTCAGAGGAGATAAGTGCAACCAAAAGGTTAAAGGGGGCCATGGGATGTCTATTTGGTATCTATTTATCTTTTTCAGATTTGGGGGCATTTGCCTGACAATTGATAATTTCATTGAGGGATAAAGGGAAGTTTGTAAGCTCGGTGGGAAAAGAATAAGGCGGTCTGTGTTTGGCTATGTATTCAGCAGCCCTGCCTGCCCTGTCATTCCCCAGAGATAAGAGTCTCAGTCTCCTGGTATGGGATGGGCTATGAACAAGAGCAATTTTAGTAGGAAAGTAAATAGCCTGTCACAAGGCAGCAGTTATATGTTCGGTAGCTGTAGGAGTACCAGCATAAGTTAGGAATCTACAGGACGTCCTGATCGTGCCAACAAGCCTGCTGGGCTCCAAGGGCCTATCTGGCGTCAGTATAAAGAGTAGTAGTTTTTCCTCTTGGCAGTGTGCAAGCTGTAATAAGAGCTAGAAGTTCAGCAGTTGGGCTGATTTTATAATGGGCAAAGGGTATGCCTTAAGTGTTTCATGTGGCAGAACTATTTTCCATGGTTATTATGTTTCTCTTAAAATTCCATTTATAAGAACCATCACACAATAGCAGTAAGCTTGAGTTGTCTAAAGTGTCTGAGAGATGCTCTCCTGGCTTTGAAACTATTTTTACAGCTGCCAGGCAATCATGTGGAATGGAATAAGGATTTCCACTGCCAGGGAGGGGCAGGTGTAGCAGGGCTTAAAGTGTTACACTCCAGTTGCCATGTCGCTAACTCCTATGCTTTTCACAACTGTAACCAGAGAGGGTTGCTATTGGTAAGGCAGTAAAGTGCAACTGGTAAGAACAGGGATTCCAAAACCAGCCGTGTGTGACTTCGGACAAATTCAGTTGCTTCAACTGATTCATCTACCAGCATTTGACATCTTTGGGGAGAATCAAATATAGTGCCACATGTAAAGTGTACAGAACAATTCACATGGTGCTCATCCTCAGTTTTTACCTAAGTTGTTGCCTCAGTGACCAGCACATGGGAGGAACTCAATAACTACAGTGACCACTGTAAGGAGGCCTGGGGGTTCCCTGACCTCTGCTCTAACCTACCCAGAGCCCTTGTGTTTTGGCTCCTGCAGGGGCAGAGACCCTTCTCAGGCCTTTCTCAAGTCCCATGTTGGCAGCAGCACTGTGCTTTTTCTGTGAGAGCAGGCCTGGTTCCCTGCAGTCCTTCTGTTCTGGAGTAAATGACCCCAAATACAGACCTATTCCTGCTAGGAGACTGGAATTGTCCTCTCAAAGGAAAGACAAGAATTTATTTAGCAGACTCTTTGCAGTAGGCAATTAGGTGCTACTGCGGGGGTGATACAGACTGAAACCACCCTGAATGTGGGGCCGTGCTTGAGCAATGCAGGCAAAGTTGTGGGGGTTCCTCAGCTTTCTGCCACTGGCTTCGATGGTTTCTCCTTTGTGTCCTGGCTTGAATGCACCCGGAGGACTTGTGCTGTCCCGATGTACTCTGGGGGAAGGGGAGAGGTAGCAGGCAGGAGAGGGTGAGGAAGGGCTGGGCCAGGCCTCTAATTTGGAGTTTCCTGGGAGCCCCAGGCAGATCCCTTTTCCCAGAAAGTGCACAGGGGGAGCCTGCGTCAAGCCTGGCTGCTGGTGATGTGGGATGAGCAGATTTCCCTTTTGGAGTCTCATCACCACCCTCTCTTCTTCTAACATCCAAGAGATCTAACAGATCTCAGTGACGTGTGTATGCTGTGGCAGGACTCAGGACCCTTGTCAGTCTAATTGGGGAAAATGGATCCATAGAGGATGTTTTTCCTCTTCTCTCCCTTCACCTGACTCTGGGCTAAAGCATCAGGATGACTACATGGACATTCTCTGGTCTCCCCCTACCCCTTCTGTGTGTGCTCCATGCTCCACACAGTAGCCAGAAGGGGCACATCCACTCTGCTCACAACCCTCCTGTGCACCCATGCTTTCCCAAAGGCTGGTACCTCCCAGCCATCTCATCACATCTCTCACCACTGTTCCCACCCAGAAGACCTTGGCCACACTGGCTTGCTGCCCTTCTTCCGACACACCAGGTGAGGAGAGTGCTGCTCTTCCCAGATCTGCCATTGAGCTCCAGGGGCCCTCTCCACACCCGTCAGTCCTTCTCGCTACCTGCCCGACCCCCAGCCCCTCGGGTGTTTTTATTTATTGTCTGTACTCCTCACTAGAGGTAAGCTGTGCAACAGCAGGAACTTGTCTACATTCTTCCCCAGTGACCCTCCAGAGCCCAGCAAATTGTAAGTGCTCAATAAATACTTGTTGAATGAGGGCGCAAATAAATGAGGGAAATGAACAGTTTCCTTAGGCAGGGACCCATCTCCAGATTGCCTTGAAAACCTGAGAAATGCAGCCTGAGTTCTCGGCGGGCCCTGAGAACCACCCCATTGTGGAAGCCTACCTGGCTTTTCGTTTTCTGCTAGAGGTGGTATCTTCGTCTTCTTCGGTGATTGACTAGAACCGAATACAAGGAGAGGGTGGAAAGGTCATTCTGGAAACCTACAGATGGCAGGGTGGAAGGGATGTGAGGAACTGGTATGGGTGCAGTCAGCTGTCTGCTCCAGGGGGAGACAAGAGTCACCCCTTCTGGAGAACCAGAAAGCGTCTGTCCGTGGCTGACACCGAAGGAGCCTTACTGCATCACCCCAAGCAGGACCCAGACAACAGTGGCTTCACTGTCCGCTGTGGCTTCACTGTCCGCTGTGGCCACCAGGAGCCAAGACCTTGCTCGCCCTGGAGCCATAAGGGATGGCTGCTATACTGTCCCCCCAAGACCTGGAGAAGGTCATTCAATTGTTCCTGAGCCTATTTCCTCATCTGTAAAATGGAGTGGGCTGTCCTGTGGCCTGGAAATATGTAAAATACACAGCATTGTCAGGCAAACATGGCTGCTTTCCCTGTTGACATTTGGGCTCCACTCACCTGCTCTGTGAGGCCTTTGAGCCATCAGGGCACTTAACCCCCGTGTGAAGGGACCTTAGGCTGCCTGAGTTGGTATTCCCCTTGACCTGTGTCTTCCATAGACACGCTCTTTGGGAGGGCTAAATGTGGCTCATCGAGCCCTATTTTCTTACCACTGACCAGCAATCCCTTCAGGCACACAGCTGGCAGTGGGCAGGGGCTGGTGTGGCTGCAGAACTAAGAGGGAAGGGCCTAAGGAAGGGTCCAGGCCCCTCTGAGGGCCAAGGCAGGGCTGCAGAACCTACCTGTAGGGTACTTGATTTTCTTGAAGTTCTTGGGCTTCTACCAGCTGGTTTAGGAGTTTTTCTGTCGGCATGGTGGTCAGTGGCTGTGGAAGGAGCTGAGCCACGGCTATCTGCAGGAGCCCCAAAGCAAGGTCCTTCTCTGAAAGCACATTGGGGGGCAACATCCTCAGCCCCCAGCCCCCTTCCTGTCCTGGATGGGACAGCCCCTCCAGCTCTTTCCCAAGCCTGGTCAAGGGCAGCTTTCTCTCACTCTCCTACACTCTGCCCACAGGTTCCTACTTTTCTTCTGACCCCTGTGTATGAAGAGTGCCCGGTCCTCCCACGTGGTCTTCCCACCACACCAGCATGTGTGTGCCTTGTTCTTGGCCCCATTTGGCTCTCTTCCTGCCATACCCTGGCCCCCTCTGGGAAGCCTCCTGGAGACCTTATTCTTCCTCCTCCTCTACTCCCCTGTCCAGGGAGTCTTTTCCAATTCATCATTACTACTCATCCTTCCACTCGGCGCACCCTCCACCTGCATGTGTATTCATGTGTTCCTGTGCACACGTGTGAGTTCTCGTGTGTGTATTTGCAGCTGTGCATGTGTGCACGGATGCATTTCCCACAGTAGTGTGTGAGGGGCCGTGTCAGCTAAGCAGAGTCTTTGGATTTCTCCCCTCCAGGTGCCTAGGCCTGAGGTCAGTGTGAAGAAGGAGTCCTCTGCAAAGAGCAAGGCCACACAATTCCTGCTGAGGAAAGGAGGAGGAGGAAGCAGGGTTATTGTCTGGCTGGGAAGGATTAGTTCAGGGCTCCAAAACAGAGAGAGAGCTTGGTTGAAGGCCCTGGTGAGGACTGAGTGATACCTGAGTCCGGCAGAACCAGAGAACAAGGACAGGACTTTGGCAGCCTCCACTCAGAGAGGAGGTTACGGGGCTATGTCCTCACCTTTGGGGGGTGCGTAGAGCAGCCAGAACTGAATAGAGCTCAGCGAGTCTGTTTGCAGGATCTGACAAAGGAGCTCCAGGATCTGTGGGCAGGACAGCGAATTCCAGCCACAAGCACAGGCAGACGTGGGTTCAGAGGCTACCACAGGGCCCCTTCCCCCAAGCTTGGCTAAATTCATCCCCATGGCAGTCCCTGCCTCCCCTTGGCATTGGACTTTGTCTCACAATAGTCCTCGAGGAAGATTCTTAACCTCCTACCCCCACTGGCCACTGAAAATTTGAGGCTTTGAGAAAAGAGAACACCCAACAGGGAGGTTGTGGCAGAAAGAAACCTCAGCTATGTGGACTCCTCATCCCCAGAGCCTACTTGGGCTGGCTGGACCCCGGGGCCCCTCCCCAGGAAGGCAAAGTCAGGGCTGGACAGCCAGCTCCTTGGAGACCCACCGAGTCCCACATGCCCTGGTCCTTGGTGTGGGAATTTCGGGAACCCCATAGGATGCCCCACCCTGAAGCTCCCAGAGTCTGGAGATATTAGCAAGGAGATAGGGAAGTCCCAGGGGGCAGCCTGAAGGTGAGTGGCGGCTGCTTCTGCACACTGCTCAGCTTGGGGCTCCTTCTGGCCGAGCAGTGGGCACACTTGGCTCCTAGCTGCCTTCTCAGCCTTTGTCATCTCTGCTACTTCAGGGCTCAGTTTCCCCCGCATTTTCCACTCAAGTAGCATCAGGAAAAGATCCAGATCTGACTCAGATGGGTAATGGGGGTTCCCTAGGCAAGCATGTCGATGGCGGCTGCAGTTACGGCGGGCTCCAGGTGGGAGGTAGAGCCCCCGGAGTCCTAGGAAAGTGGGGCTTCTTCAGTACTTGGCAGCCAGTCTTCTCAGGACCCGGAGAGGACTGACAGTTCCCAGGAGGTCTGCCTTGTTCTTGGCAGAGTGGAATCTGGGCCTGGGCTCTCCCCAGGCCTATGCCTGCTTGGGAACCCACCCTCATCCCAGGTACCCACCCGCTGCAGTCACCCACCCTGATCTGCCCCTGGACCCTTCACCGTTTTTCGCATCCAACTTACCTGCCCTGTGCCCCCTCCCCACAGGACCTGAGAACCTAATTCCAGGCGAGGCGAGGCCACCCTATGGTGGAGAAAGCACCTTAGTCCTGGCTATGCTGCTGCTTCTCTGGGGAACCGGGGTCACGAATACCACCTGGCAGGGCCTCAGCCTCCCCATCTCCGGCATGAGGGTGCTGGGCCCTGTCTGTGCTCTCCACTTTGCTTCCCTGTTGCAAGGCTGCATGCCTGAAAGCACCAGTCATGAGGAGGGTGGTGGGCTGCTGGCTCTATGTATGATCGTCAGCGTGCATTTTAACAGGGACCTCCAGTGACTTAACCCACTGGAACAAGGCATGGACTCATCTCAGACCTCAGGGAAACTTGAACATGGAGGAGGTGGGTGCTGTGCTCACTGAAGCACAGGCCAGGACCTTTCAAAGTGTGGAGCCCAGGCTAGGCCTGGCCTTCTAGGCTGTGGGTTGCAACCTGGGGGTGTAACTTGAGAGCACACAGGACAGGCCTGCCTTCTCTATGCTTCTCAATCTACCTTGCAGCTCCCTTCCTCACCTCAGCAAATGCCACTATGGAAACAGACCTTCTGTGGCAATTTTCATGCTCTCAGTTTGGGTAGATCATGGAACTAAGGCCAGAGGAGGGAAGGCTCACCCAGAAACCTAGAGGCAGCAGGGCGCTGGAGCCCAGCCTGCTGATTCCCAAGGCTGGGGTTTTCCCTCTTCAGTGCCAGTGTCCCTGGGAGAGGGCATGCCCTAGGGCAGCCTGTGAGTGTCCTAGATGAGAGAGCCAGGGGGCTGGGAGCAGAACTTCCCAGACCAAGGTCTCACCAGCAAGTCCTGGTCCTGGAGGATGATATCCTGGATTCCTCTGTCCCTGCTGGAAGCATGGCTCCGCTGGCGAGAACTATGGCGCCCAACAGATTGGGTGGAAGTGGGGATAAGCCTCCCGGTCTCAGCTGAGTACTTGGCTCCCTGCTCCCGCGGAGGCTCCAGCTTCTGCTGGGATAAAAGTGGCCAGAATCTCCAGGGGGCCAAGAAGAGTAGAGAGACAGCAGAGGGAATAATACAAAAGTCCAGGTTACGCCTCCAGGGCACCCCCCCTCCAATCCAAATCCCAGCATCACAGCATTGCCAGGAATTTGGTATATCATCCAGGCACTCCTGCCTTACCCTGGACCTCTGCTTACACATCCCCCAGCTCGCTCCCCTCTTAGGCGTTAGCCCTTCCTCTGGTTGCTATTTCAGCTTAAACTAGCAAAAGTTCTTTCTCCTGGAACTCAGCAATGGAGGATTAACTCTGGCTGCCCCATGGTGGTCACTGTTCTTCCTCCCAGGCATGTCCTCAGGGCTGCTCCTTCCCCAGCTCAGCAGAACCACTAGAATTCCTAGCTCAGCTTCCCCTAGACCTGCCCCAATGGCTTGGCATTCTTTCTTTGCCTTGGAAAGCCAGGCCTCTGGACACAAGACCCAGAGCCCCTTGCCCTTGCAATTCCACTCAAGACTGGAAGTATTCTTCTCCCCATTTTAAAGATAAGAAAACTGAGATCCAGATAGCTTAGTTGAGTGACCCTGGGTGTTATAGAGTGAGAAGGACAGAGGAATGTGGTCTCTGCCTCTCCACTCTGATTGCCCAAGATAAGCGGCAGGACCAGACTCAGCTCTAAAGGGCCACGCTGTCCTCAGAGCAATTCCAACCACTGTCAGGCTGCTTTCCAGTTGTCTCAACTGCTTATCACCGAACAGTACCCATGGGGTCACCCCATCCTGTGTGAAAACATTCAGTGATTCTCCACTCCTTATGAGACCAATCACTAAACTAAATTTGGAAATTAACAGCAAGCTCCTCCCCACAAAGTCATCCTCCTTCTCCCCTCCCCACTCTGCCTGTGTACACCTGGTCTCTAGAGATGGCTGAGTTCACCTGCCTGGCTGCTGCACTGGTGCTGCAGCCCAGTCCACAAGTAACATCCCACTTAGGTATCGGAGACCCCCAGATGCCACGTCTCCTGTGAACACTGCTAGGATGTTTCTGTGCAGGTGTGTTCTCCTGTCCCTGTGACCCTCCTCCCTCAAGTCTATTGGCTGGCCCCCTCCTCCCTGCTCTGACTTGGGAGGCATCTCAGCACAGAGGGATGGACCCGTGTCTTCTTTTCCCAGACTGGCTCCTGTGTCCACACCCACCTCTTTGTTCTTCAGCTTGCTCTCTTTGGTGAAGACAGCCACCCGGGAAGCCAGCTCCTTCAGTTCCTTCTTCCAGGCCTCTGGGAGGAAGAGACAAGTTCCTGCCCATTGATACCCCTCCTGCCTGTGGCACCAAGAAGAGTCAGCACCTCTTCCTATTCCATCTTATAGGAAAAAGGGGGTGGTGCCCTTGAGGGAGAAGGGTGAGAAGTCACACCATGGGTGAGGGCTGCCTACTTTCTAGGGGGACTAATGCCAATATTGCAGCCTATGGCATTACTGGGAGATGCTGGAGATCATTTGTCTGCCTGTGCCAAGATGCATGTGGTTTAATTTAGCTTTGCCTCTTCTGGTCTCTAAAGCCAGGACTGAGATTCAGGGGATATGGCTTAAGATGTGGAACTACTCCCAAAGAGGTTGGCAAAGAGCATTGCACCTCTCTGCTCTGCACTGGACTATTACTGGCCCCTTCCCAAGGGTGCCCCCTATCCCCACCAACCTTACTTTTTCACAGCCTGGTAAAGGAAGGAGTAAGGCTGGGAAGAGCAGAGGCCTCTGGGATGCTGCTCCAGCATAGGGGCTGAGTATGCTATTGGCCAGTGCCTGAGCACACAAGTGGCTAAATGTTTCAAGTAGCATTCCTGTCTGTAGCTGCAAGTCATCTGACTGCAACCATGAAATCTGCTTGTCCCCTGCTTGTTATTATTCCTTAAGCATCTCAAGTCCAAGCACAGTGCATGTCTGAGGGCTAGGACCTGGGGATGGGGGCAGGGTAATGTAGAGATGAGGCTGCTTCAGGAAAGAAGAGAAAAGCAAGACACCTCCAGTGGACTCCACCGCCCTAAAGCAATGGCCCTTTGCTTCTCAGGCACCCACCCAAGTGGGGCAGCTGGAGGTGTGAGCCCCACGTTAGAGAGGGTGTGGCCCAAGTACCCACCAGAAGAAAGCCAGGGGTTCCGGTTGGACTGTGGGTCTCCAATGGGGAAGGAAGTGGTAGGCAGCCCCATCAGATAATTGGGTAAGGATGCAGGCTGAGGTAAGGGACCAAGAGAGAAGTCGTCCCTGACGACACAGACGGGCTTCCCGGTAAGATCTGTGAAGAGTTAGAGGATGTGAGAGAGACGCCTGGGAGGAGCCCCCAGAGTACCTGGAGGTGGGAAAGAGGCTGCTGGGTGGGGAGAGCTCTGGCTCCACTTCTGATAACCATGAGCCCATAGACCAGCGGTTCTCAACCTGTGGGTCACGACCCACAGGAACTGTATTAAAGGGCTGCGGCATTAGGAAGGTTGAGAACCACTGCCATAGAAGGCCAGAGTCGCGAGGGCTCCTGTGACCACCTAGACCAGTAACCACCTTGCTTACAGGGCTGCTTAGAACAGACAGGGAGGAAGGGACCTCCTCAGGGCCATGCAGTGAGCTGGGCAGAGCTGAGACAAGAACCCAGGCTTCCTGGGACCCTAGTTCTAGTTACCTTTTGATTTCCCATGACAGGGAAAAGAATTGCGTGTATGAGCATACAGGGGTAGACAGCTTAAAGATGAGGATCTTAAGTCATTGTGAGGGGAGAGGCCTGGGCTCAATTCACAAGGAAAGAGATTGAACCAGACCATCTGGAGAAACTTCGGCTTTCTGTCAGCCTGAGCAAGGCTGTGTGCAGGGAAGCTGGGAGGTGATGGAGGGCAGATTACACGTGAGGGCTCTCTGGCCTAACGCTGGTGACTATGACATTTTTCTTGATAGTTAGGCCTTGAGGACCAACTGGGTTAGGGCTCAGCATGGTTGCCCTCTCCTCCCTGAAACACTGGTGCCCAGACCCTCACTCTCTGGGCTTCTCCCCACTCACTGCCTTGCATCCTCTCTGCTGGTTTCTTTGAATATTTTCAACCTCTTAAGCGTGGGGTCCCCAGGGCCCAGGCCTCAGATTCTTCTCCTGTATGATCCCACCCAGACACTTCGCTTAAAACACCAGTTCTCAAACAGCTCTCACGTTGGTCTCTGTGCCCTGGACTCCAGACCCGACCTCCACCTGCAAGTCTAAAAGGCATCTCACCTTTTACCTCTTCCAAGCTGACTCCTCCCTCACCCTCTACTGGGCCCGCTGTAGCCTTCCTTGTCTGTGCCCGTGCACTCCCATTTCCACCTGCGCAGGCCAAGAACCCTGGAGTCAGCCTGGATTCCTCTTCCTCTTGTACCCCACTCTAACCCATCATCACATTTTATTGGCTTTACCGTCTCTGTATGTCTAGAATGTCTAGAATAAGGTCTGAGCCACCCCCAAGACAGAGGCAGGGTCACCTTGGTAAAATCTCTCACTTCTCCCACTTCCATGCTCTCAAATTTCCAATGATTCTATTCAACTCAGTGAGGAGTGAATGGTGACAATGGTGGCCCCCATGACCGTGGCCCTCACAGCCTCCCTAATGCCTTTTCTCCCCCTCCTGCTCTACTCCAGCCTAGCTGGTTCTGGTCTCCTTGCTGTTTCCTATTCCTCCAGTGGAGCCAGGGCACACTTGCCGGTGGCCTGAGCACTTGCTGCTCTGTCTGCATGAGCCAGCCTCCCCTGCAATACACACGGTTCCCACACTCCTTCCTGCAGGTCTCTGCTCAGATGTCATGTTATTGGCCAGGTCTTCTTCAACTACCTTTTAAACATAGCCATCTCCCCTGTTCAGCCTTGACACTTGGGATCCTATCCACCCCATCCCTCCCTGCTAGGGGTCAGCTCCAGGAGGGCAGTCACTATGTCTGTCTTAACTCCAGGGCCTAAAAAGTGCCCAACTCCTAGTTTACACTCAGTAAATATGTGACATACAGGTGGGTGAGTGGGTGAAATGCTCTCAGAGGACAAGAGTCCAGCTCTGGGCAGAATATTCAGTCCCTTCTCTGGTTTGCAAACTGGAGAATCCGGGGGTAAGGGGATCCTGCAGAGGACCTGCCATCAGCCCATGGTCCTGTGCTTCTCTCCTGTCCCCCTCGAGTCCTGGCATGGTCACCTGGCAGCTCTGGGAACCTGGCCAGGCCCTCATGCTCTCTGATTCCCAGCCTGAAACCAGGGACTGCAGCCCGAACTTCCTCCCCAGTCCTCAAGCCCCATTATTGAGGCCCTATCTGCCACTGTCCAGCCAGGCCCTGGCTGAGCTGGTCCTACCTTGGATGTGTGTCACACGCTGGGGCTGGGGGTGGTGTCTGGAGAAGAAGGAGTGGTGGCTGAGGCGGCCAAAGCGGTAGGCACCAGGAGTCAGGGGCTTGGAGGTCTTCAGAACCTCTGGGAACAGCTCGAAATCCACAATGCCTGGGATCACCAGCTCCTTCTGTGGCCTGTCGTCCCCACGGTTCCTTGGACTGTTCTCTGACTTCTTCTCAGGTTTCAGCTCTGCCTTTGGACTGAAGGAGAGGGTTTGAGGAGACACTAATGGAGCCTGCTCTGGCAATGGTGCCCAGGAGTGCTCGGAACTCAGTGCTTATTGCAGAGTCCACTGTCAGGCACCCTGAAACCTGGTTTCCTGGATTTCACCACCACCCCCTTGGCCCCTGAAACTGGGCCTTCCCAGAGTCCTCTCCCAGTTGATGCAATCCATTCCCCCTGTCTTGCTGAGATGCGTTAGCAGAGAGCTAGGATTCATGTGCAGGAATTCAGAAGGACAGTCACAGGACCCCAGGGTTCTCCCAGAGACCAATGTCTAAAACAAGAAAGAGAAGCCACAAACCTACCTCCTCACCCATACACCTGGAATGGAGCAAAGTTATCTTATATATACTGCCTAGGTTCAGGGGGCTGACCCAGCAAGGGCCTCTCCCCAGGCCAAACTGCTGACAGCCCAGAAGACAGCTATAGGCTGTCACCCCTCCCCCAAGCCCTCATGCTCAGACTCATTGTCCAGGGGCCAAAGCTGGAGCCTAGGCCAGTCCAGACTAGTGCATCCTTTCCCATGGGATCCCTCCCAGGACATGCAGAGCTAATAGGGCAGCTCATGTGGTGGCTAGCCTGTGAGGCTACAGGGGAGCTCCACAATCTCCTGCTCTGTTTAGCTGGGAACAAGGTTCTCAGGTTCTCAGTCCTCACCCAGCACCCTACCCCTCCTGAGGACACATGCCTCTGCCTGGAGATAGAGATTGAGGCCACTCCCCGCCTGCTGGGAGCTGCTGGGACCACCTGCAAGGTCTCTGTCTGCATTCCCTTCTCCAGATGGCCCTGGCTGAAGGGAGTCCCTCCAACGGAGTACAGGTGGACTCTGGAAATGCTAAGCAAGTTGTTCTGCCCCTGGACCCTCTGAGTACTTCGCTGACCGGGCCCCTGAGTTTCCCGTTCCATTGTCCGTTTGCCTGTAAGAGATCTGGGACTTAAAGAAATAAAGTAAAACTTCTCTGAAAGTTGCAGTTAGCTGGCCTCCTCTACCCCCTGCTAACAGAGGAAGTCACCTCCTGGAAACCCCTGAAATTTCTGTGCTCTGGGCTCCTGGCCTCTGCTTGCATCTTCTTCCTACCTAGCGAGGGTCCCCACCCGTAACCTGGACTAACTTGGGCCTGAGGACCCACTGGGGGCCTGGCTAACCACCAGTGGGCGGACAAGTGCCTATCCTGAACCACCAGTCTATTGAGTTCCCCCAAGGCCACCTTTGTCTTCCACCTGCTTCTCCCCCCTCAGTCAGCATTGGGGCCTTACTTCATCACAGGGTCTTCATCCAGCTGCACGTCCATAGCCATTGTACGGTGGACAAAGGCCAACGCGCTGACTTCTAGTGCTGGAGGAGGAGAGCAGGAAGTCTCATCGGCTGGTGGCGGGAGTGTAAACAGAAGCAGACACTTTAGGGGGAAAAAATGGCAATATTTTGTAAAATTAAACATTTGCACGCATATTATTCAGCAATATCTCTTCCAAATATAATTAAACAATAAATTATATTAATAATAAATTAAATATATTTGCATGCTATATTATTCACCTCCTCCCCCACAGGTCCCTGAACTCACCAAGAGGAGCGTGCAAGAGATAATTATAAAAATATTCATACTAACATTGTTCAAAATAGCCAAAACCTGGTGACAACCCAAATGTCCCATGGCAGAAGAACAGATACCTAAGCTGTGGTACGTTCAGACAACAGAACATTTTGTTGCTATGAAAATAAATGAACCACAGCTACATGCAATGTGGATGAATTTTATACAATGCTAAGTCAAGGAAAGCAGTTTCCAGAAGACAACATAATATGAGGTCCTTTCTAAAAATAAAAGTTCAAGAGCAAGCAAAATTATCATAAATGTAACAAGACAACAACAACCAAAAGCGAGGAAACGTTAACCGCAAAGTTCAGATAGTGGCTGTTTCTGAGGGTGGGCAGGGAGGGGGGATGGGAAGATGTGTTGTGGCTGTATTCTAGTTCCTGGTTTGGGGGGGGGTTGCATTTATTGATGTTCTTTCTATTATTCAATAAGCTAGTTAAATGAAATGGACAAAGATAGTAGGTGTTAAAACTAAGAATTATGATTAATCTGAATGCATGAACCCAAGTATATGGGTATGTAGTCAAAGTGCCAGGAGTGGGTTTGGGATAGGAAATCAGTGCCTTTTCAGAATTAACTCTTAGAGTCACAGAATCTGCAAGGGACCCCAGAGGTCCCCCAGTGCCAGCGATGGTCAGATTCCTTGCCTGAGATCAAGGAAGGGGAGAGGCTTGCTCAGGTCACATGGCCGAGAACCAGAGCCCCAGCATTCTGACTCACAGACTCTTGATTTTTTTCTCTAAAAGCAATCAGCAGAGCTTCCTATGGAAGCTTTGGACATACTTGATGCATGGGGTTGGATTCTAGAGTGCTTAGAGGCTGCAAGTTTAGAACAGGGCATCTGGAAGCCCCAGATCCACCTGCCTACATGAAAAGGTATTCTTTACAGCAGAGACTTTCAAACACTTTTGACTGTGACGGCAGTAAGAAATTCATTTTTACATCATGACCAAATTCACACACACGTGTATGTTTGTGTGTATATGTGAAACTCCCCAAAATATTCTAAAGCTGTACTTACTCTTATTACATATGATGCACCCTGGTATTTTATCCTATTTTCTATTTTCATTCTATAAATGTTAGACATGACCCATTCAATTTGTTTAATAAGCCATCAGTGGGTCACAGCCCAAAGCTGCTGTAGTGAAGTTGGCAGGGACTGTAGCAGGCCAGGTGGGACGGGTGGAACCAACCCCTGCAGTCTGTCCTGCCCTTGCTCTCTGTCCCTGGGCCTCCAGGTACCCAGGCTGAAGGCGTGAGAGTTCCAAGCAATCCAGCCCAAGAACCTCCCTTTCCACCTAGGCCATCCACCTCCTCCCCCACAGGTCCTTGAACTCACCAAGACAAGCTCTCACTATAGCATGTGAGTGAGAAGCACTGTTGATCTAGCAAGAAGGAGCAAGTGCACGTCTTAGGGGAGGCTCCTGGGTTCTGTGGGCAAAACTGCTGCTTTGTGAGGGCACTGAGCCTGGTGGTTGCTAGGTTACCTGACCCACAACTCCAGAACCACTCCCAAGCACCCCTGTCCCTCACCCTCAGCCAGCTCTTCTTCCCCCACCTACCAAGGACCTTCTCTCCCACCAGGCTTCCCCTCTGCCGCCCATCCAGCACTTTCAGTGAGGACCAAAAGGAAGAAGGAGTGTCGAGGGCTGGTTTTAATCAGCAGCAGAGGCAGAGAGAGAAGGTTTGGCAAAGGACGTTGGTTCACCTGGGTCTCAGCTCTGTCAGCCCCACCCAGCCTAATGCTGCCATGGAAGGGTTTGCCTCTGCGCATCCTGTTTCTGGGGATTAATTCTCAGGGGTTATGTCTTAGCCCACAAGACCCAGAGGCTCCCACTGGCCCCACTCTCAGCAGGATGGCTGGGTGGGGATGTTCTGGGTTTTTAGTTGAACAGGCATTCTAGTAAGACACTGACACTCCACAGATGTGCCACGTAGGACAAGTCACCCACATTGCCACAGATGCAAAATAGTGGCGAGAATCCCTGGTTCAAATCCCCTTTCTGCTACATCCTAGCTGTGTGGCCCCAGACAATTTCCCTGACCTCTCAGAGCCTTACTGGGAAAATTAAGTGAGTTAATACATATTCAAGTGCTTAGATCAGAATCAATTATAACCAGCTCCATAAGCAAGAAAACAGTTTTTTGTTTTTTATAATTTTTATTGTTCTCTTATGTTTGAAGTACCCAGGCCAGTAAGATTTGCTGACCAGACCTTTGCAACCTTCTGTTGCACTGATGTATTTGCTTTTGAGTTTCTTTTCGGGAGTGGTGAAACCTCCTGCAACCATGAGATAACTACAGAGCCTTACTATACCTGTTTGTCCAGAAAAGACAAGTGATACACCATTGCCTATTGTGCCCAAGGACCCACCGCGCTTGTGCATAAGCCTGTAAAAATGACCAATATTAACCCCTAGCTCATTGTAAATCCTAAAATCTCCACCCTGGGAGACTTACCCACAATTTTTTGACATGGGATGGATGTACTAGCATCATTTCTTACTGTGCTTATGGGCCCTGCACTCCACCTCAAACACGTAACGATATTCACTTCCCTCATGCGTTATTTATATTCACCTCCAGAAAAAATCCTTTGACCTTGTTTACTGGGGAGGGGGATTTGAGGCAGTCTGTGACTCTCCCTCCCTGTAGATGCATCTCCTGCAATAAATCCTGTCTTTCCTTGACAATCCTCGTTGTCTCAGTAATTGGCTTTCTGGGCTGTGGGCAGCACAAACCCGCCTTTCATTAACAAGAACAGTGCCTGACACCAAGTATGATCTCTTCCCATTAGTGTTTCCTCTGGATCTGTAAGATGGGGTGCACTTGTCTACATCTGGGGTTATTCTGAAGGACAAACAAGCACCTAGTCCTATGTCTGGCACATAAGAGGTGCTCAAAAAGAATGATAATAAATTGTTATTATTGGCAACTTGACGGAGGTAGGGTTATGTAATGGGATGAACCCTTTGTCTGAGAACTTTTTTCGGGTACACTTGCCAAGTAGGAGTAAGGACAGTCCTTGGCCCACAGGAACGTAAAGAGATCAGAAGCTGTAAGGGTGTAAACAGGCTCTGTAAACTACAGAACTGCAGATGGCGCTTGCTGCTGGCCTCACAATTGTGGTGGGCATACTCAAGGTCTTTGCCCTCGGGACCACTGGCTTCATATTGGTGCCCTGAAACTTCTAGACTGTATCTTCCCTCTGGGAAGCAAGGAAAGGAAGGTGGATAGCTAAAGATAAACCCAAGCCCTTCTGAAGTTAGGCCCTTCCCAACTGAGAGGTAGGATATGGACCATTGTGGTGACCCAGTGCAGGGTGGCTTCTGATTCTGGACTACTCCAAATGTCTCTCATGTCTACACTGAGCGGAACATTCCATGTCTAAGCGCTGGCTTTTTCTGGGCCTCTTTCTGCAGGAATGAGGTGACCTCTTAGAAATCATTTTGGAAACCCCCTTTTTCATGCTTTGGGGCGTCCTGCTGACTATTAAGATAGATGATAGTGTGTTTGGAAGAAGAGAGGGCTCTCGTCCCTCATGACAGGCCCCTTCCTGCTGCTTCCAGCAAACTTGGAGGATTCCCCACTGTCACAGCTGAGAGGAAAACCCATTCTTACCCTCCCCACTGGTGCCTTGTAATGCTTCCATTATATTATTTAGAGCTGATCACAAGGGTCAGCGTGTGGATTGCAGCTGGGGGGGGATGAAGGGGATTGTTAGGAAATGTCCTTAACACTGGTTTGTAAGAGAATCACTGAGGAAATCCTTTTGACTTCTTTCTTTGTGGAGGGTCAAAA
Source organism: Loris lydekkerianus (assembly GCA_963574355.1). Lineage (NCBI taxonomy): Eukaryota > Metazoa > Chordata > Mammalia > Primates > Lorisidae > Loris > Loris lydekkerianus. Next base: position 28,111 of record CAUYPK010118157.1, read on the forward strand.
ATAGGAGAGAGATTTCTCAGCTTGGGCATGGTTTGAGGTATAGTCCTTTGCTTACATACCCCAGATATAAAAGGAGAAATAGAAAACTTTATGGAACACTTCTATGTGCCGTAAGGGGTTAGGCATTGTGCTAACCCCTTTAAACATGTTATCAATTTCATTTAATCTATAGTGGAAGAAAGTCATAATCAGAGAAATCCTTAGTTATATGTGTTACAAACATAGTATCCTCTCTGTGGCTTATGCTTCTGTCTCTAAATGCAATATATATATATATTTTTTTTTCTTTTTTTTTTTTTTTAGACAAAGTCTCAAGCTGTTGCCCTCGGTAGCGTGCCATGGCGTCATAGCTCACAGCAACCTCCAACTCTTGGGCTTACGTGATTCTCTTGCCTCAGCCTCCCAAGTAGCTGAGACTACAGGTGCCTGCCACAATGCCTGGCTATTTTTTGGTTGTAGTTGTCATTGTTATTTGGCAGGCACAGGCTAGATTCGAACCCACTAGCTCCAGTGTATGTGGCTGGCGCCCTCGCCTCTTGAGCTACAGGTGCCGAGCCCTAAATGCAATATTTTGATGAAGAGAATTCCTAATTTTATGTGTGTATTGCCCAATTTACCATATATACTTGAGTATAAGCCAAGATTTTTTGGCACAAATCGTGCCGAAAAAACTCGGCTTATACTCGGGTATATACAGTATCTATCTAGTCCTTAAAAGTTATTGGGGTTTGTGTATTATTTAAGAGATCTTTGCCTATCTAAGGTTATGAAGATATTCTCCTATATTGTTTTCTGGAAGATTTACTACTTTACCTTTCACATTTAGATCTATGGTCAATATGAAATTGATTTTTATGTATGATATAAGGTAGGTATCAAGATTCACATTATCTTCAGACTAATAACTACTATTTGATCCAGTGTCATTCCATGAAATACTATTCTTATCCTGCCTCTCTGTGGTACCATCTTTATCAAAATTCAAGTATCCATTTATGTGTGGGTCTTTCTGTGGACTTTTTGTCTACCACTGCACCAATACTATACTTTCTTAATTACTGTAGCTTTAAATATATCTTAATAGCTAGTGTTGTAAGACTTCCAGCTTTATTTTTTTAAGATTGCCTTGGGTATTCTAGTTCTTTTGCCTTTCCATGGAAATTTTAGAATAATCTCATCAGTATCTACAAAAAATTTTGCTTAAATTTTAATGTTAATCATGTTAAACTTCTGTATCTTTTTGGGGAGAATTGACATCTTGCCACGTTGCAGCTTCTAATCCATGAACATGGTATGTCTTTCCATGTATTTAGATTTCTTTCATCAGCACCATGTACTCTTCTGTATACAAGTCCTATACCTGTTTTGTTTGATTCTTACCTAAGTATTCAGGTTTTTATTGAGCAATTGTAAATGGTATTATATTTTTGACTTTAGTGTTCATGGATATATACCTTCATGGTTAGTACATAGACACAATTAATTTTTGTATATTAGCTTAAATCCTGAAAACTTGCTGAACTCATTTATTAGGTCTAGGAAATAAGTTTTAGATTTCTTGGGATTTTAGACATAAATAATAATATCATAAATAAATAGGCATAGTTTTACTTCTTTCTTTCCCATATATATACCTTTTATAATATTTTCTTTTCTTGCCTATTGCACTGCCTAGAACTTCTAATACTATGTTGAATAAGAGCAGTGACAGTGAACGTCCTTGCCTTGTTCCTGATCTTAGGGAATAAGGATTTAGTCTTTAACCATTAAATATTATTTTTGGGTCTTTAGTATACCCTATACACTCGAGTATAAGCTAAGTTTTTTCGGCACAAAATTTGTGCTGAGTTCGGGTAAAACCCGAACCCGAAAAAACTCGGCTTATACTCGAGTATATAGGTATGTTCTTTTTTTTTTCATGAATATTGTATAGTGCTTGATTTATTTAGGTCTTTTTTAATGTACACTATTTCAGCACAGTTTTATACAGGGTGGACATAAAGTTTGTAGCAATCTAAAATTTAGTAACATAGGAAATTGCACACAAACTTTATGAACACCCTGTATTTTTGTCAATAATGGTTTTACACATTTTTTACATTTATTTCTGAGCATTCTATACATTTTTATTTTAGTTAAAAATAACTCTCTATTGATGGTATATAAAAATGTAATAGATTTTTACACATTCATTTTGTGCTCTGCAAACTTAATAACTCTTTAACTCTTCTTAGTTCTAGAAATTATCTATGGATTTTATTGAATTTTTTAAAAATTTCAGATTAATATGAGGGTACAAATGATTAGTTTACAATGTTTGTACTTGTTAGGTAAAGTCCCTGTTAGAGTTGTGTCCCATACCTAGGAGGTGTGCCAAATACATTGTGCCCATTAGGTGGAAACACACCAATCCTCTCTCCCCCTTCCTGCCTCTCCCTTCTGTACATATTCTTTATCAAGTTAAAGAAGTTCCCCTCTATTCCTGTTTTTCTGAGAGCTTTTGTTGTGAATGGGTGTTGAATTTTGACAATTTTTCTGTACCAATTGATATGATCGTGTGATTTTTTTTTCTTTAGCTGTTGGTATGGTGGATTACACTGATTGACTTTCAAATATAAACCAGACTTGCATCCCTGGAATAAATCCCACTTGGTCATAGAGTATAATTCTTTTTACATATTGTTAAAGTCTATTTGCCAATATTTTCTTAAAGATTATTACACCTATATTTATGGGAGATATTTATCTGTAGTTTCCTTACTATACTGTCCTTGTCTGGTTTTGGTGTCAGGGTAATACTGACTTTATGAAAAGAGGTATTATCTCCTTTTCCATTTTCTGGAAGACATTGTATAAAGTTGGTGTTAATTCTTTAAATGTTTGTTAGACTTCTCCAGTAAAACTTCTTGGGCCTGGAAACTTTTGGGGGATGTGGGGGTGTTTTAAAATTACAAATCAATTTCCTTAATAGTCATAAGACTATTCAAATGATCTACTTCATGTTGGTGAATTGTAGTAGTTGGTCCATAACTCCTATTGTAAAATTTAGGATTGTTTTGTAATATTCCTTTATTATCCTTTTGATGTCTATAGGATCTGTAGTGACATCCCCTATTTCATTCCTGATATTGTTAATTTGTGATTTCTTTCTTTTCTTGGTCAGTCTTACTAGATGGAGGCTTACCGATTTTATTGATGCTTTCAAAGAACCAGCCATTTGTTCTATCAATTTTTTCTTTTATTCTTGTTTTCAGTTTCGTGAGTTTCTCTTCCTTGTTTCCTTTTTCTGCTTTCTTTGGGTCTATTTTGCTCTTCTTTTTTTAGGTTCCTGAAGTGGGTGCTTAGATTATTGATTGGGACTTCTCATCTTTTCTATGTATGTATGTATGCATTTTTTGAGACAGACTCTCACTTTGTTGCCCTCAGTAGAATGTCGTGGCATCACAGCTCACAGAAACTTCAAATTCTTGGGCTCAAGTGATTTTCTTCCCTCAGCCTCCAGAGTAGCTGAGACTACAGGCACCCACCACAATGCCCGGCTATTTTTAGAGATGAGGTCTCTCTCTGGCTCAGGCTGATCTCGAAACTGTGAACTTAGGCAATCCAGGTGCCTCTGCCTCCCAAGTGCTAGGAATACAGGCACGAGCCACCGCCCCTAGCCTTAATGTATGCATTTAGAGCTATAAATTTCCTTCCCAGCACTGCTTTAACAGTGTCTCACAAATCTACATATGCTGTGTCTTAATTTTTATTTCATTCAATGTATTTTTGAAATTTCTCTTGGAACTGCCTCTTTGACCCACGGATTGTTCAGAAGTGTGTTATTTATTTTCCAAATATTTGGAGGTTTCGCTCTTATCTTTATTGATTTCTAGTTTGATTCTATTATGGCCAGAAAACATACTTTATTATTTTAATTCTTTAAATATCCTTTAAATAATTCTTTAAATTGTTTAAAGTTTTTTTTGTGGTTCGGGATATGGTCTATATTGTTATGCATTCTATGGGCAAAAAGAATGTATATTCTGCTGTTGTTGTATGAAATGTTATTATTATTTTTTTTTGTATGAAATGTTCTATAGAAGCCAGTTAGATCCAGTTAGATCCTAGATGGTGTCACTGAATTCTTATGTATCTTTGCTGATTTTCTGTCTTGTTCTATCAATTGTTGAGGAAGAGATATTGAAGTTTCCAATTATAATTATGGATTAGTTTATTTTTCTTTTCCGTTTTATCAGTTTTTTCTTCATGGATTTTATGTCTTTTTGTTTGGTTCATATACATTTAGGATTGTTATGTTTTCTTAGTAGATTTACACACACACAGAGAGCACTATTACTTCAAAGACTTTTGCAATCTTGTTCTCCTCCTCTTATTCTTTTAGGACTTTGATCACACAAATGTTAGACCCCTTGTTATAGTCTCACAGGTCTGAGGTTCTGTTTTTTGTTTTGTTTTGGTTTTGATCTAGTTACTGTTTTTTTGCAGTTTCTGGCCTGGGCTGGGTTTGAACCCGCCACCTTCGGCATATGGGGCCGGCGCCCTACTCCTTTGAGCCACAGGTGCCGCCCTTGATCTAGTTACTGTTTTTCAGTTTTCAGAAAACTGAGTAATTTCTATTGCCCAGGTCACTGATTCTTTCCTCTGCCTCCTCCATTTGGTTTCTGAAGCCATTCATGACCTATCTTACTTCAGTTATTGTATTTTGCAGTTCTAAAATTTCTATTTTGTCCTTTATATCTTCTATTTATTTGCTGAGGCTTTTTATTTTTTTCCTGTTATTTCAAGTGTGTTTTTAATTTCTCAATAAAGCATTTTTATTTCATACTATAGAATCTTTGTCAGATAATTCTAATTGCTGTCATTTCAGTGCTGATGTGAATCATATTTCTCTAAGAATTTTTCCACATCTACATTTTCAAAAGGCCGTATCTTTGTAGTGTTTCTAGAACTAGAATTAAATCTTTTCATTCCTGTTATTGTATTGAATTTCTTCTTTCTCTCTCTCTCTTCTCTCTTTCTTTAAACCTACTGGGGGGTATTGCTTTTATTAGCTTTTTTTTCAAAGAACCAATTTTTCATTTTCTTGGTCCTCTTAGGTATTACCTTCCTTTTATGTTTGGGTTTAGTTTGCTGCTCTTTTTATAATTTTTTGAAATGCACACTAAAGTCACTGACTTTCAGTTTCCTTCTTTTTAAATATATTAAAAAAAATAAAAATAAATTATATGTTTAAGGCTATAATAGCTGCCTTTCACAAGTCTGTCAAATTTATAGGAGACAAATGTTGCGTTAGCATAGCTTCAATTTGTATTTGTCTAATGAATGAGGTTGGATATCTTTTCGTATGTTTAATGCAATTTGTATATATTTTTGTGACCTTTGTTATATCTTTTGTTCATCTTTCTGTTGGTTTGTTAGACCTTCTTAGGTGTATATATGAATTTATATATAATACAGATATTATTTCTTTGTAATGAGTCATTAAAACAACATTTTCTAATTTGTTGTTTTGATTATGCTGTGGATTCAGATTTTAGATTCCTTTCCTGCTAAACTGCTACTCTGCTGGGGACTTACCTACCTTTGGAGCTAAGAGAGGGTAGCTCATTTTAACTTGCACCTGCTTTATTGGACTCTCATTAAACTCCATGAATTATTTCATAGAACAAAGGCCAGAAGCATGGGCTCCAGAGACATCCAGGTTTGCCAATCTCTAGCTATGTGACCTTATATAAATTTTAACAACTCTCAACCTCACTTTTCTTCTCTATAAAATAGAGCTAATAATTCTCCTAACCTTATGTGGCTGTTTGATGATTAAATAAGATGATGCATGTATAATCACTCAGAACAGTGAGTGGCCCATAGGAAAGGCTTGATGCATGGTATTTGTTTATTATTATTATTGTTTATCAAAATCAAGCAAACTTTTCATGAATGGCTACTGTATTACCCTGATGTTATTCCCCACCAGCATACAAGAGAAAGTCCTGTGGCCACATGCTTCTTGGTTTACCCCCTATGTCTTTTCTGCTTTGTACATGGAGTTCTGAATTGTGGCCAATATCATTAGGTGTTTTGGTAATGGGTGGCTGCTCTGAGAGTTTGAGTCTCTGCCAGGCTCTTGGGGCACACATACCATGGCACTGTTTGTGCCTTTATTGTCCTGATGTCTACATGACTAACTTTATGATGGTCTTTTAGAAAAGAGAAGAGGAAAGAAGGAGGGTTGTGGTTAAAGACTCCACATGGCTTACCCTCCAGGCACCCTGGAATGATCAAAGTTACCTAGTTACCTGTCATATGAGCAGGACTCACAGCTCTGGAGCTGACAAGTATAGACTGGTATAAGCCAGCACTCAGGTCATCCAACTGGAAAAGCAGGCATCAGACTAGAGAAAAGAAGCCTGAGCTCTCCAGAAAGTCTAAGGTCATGGAACAAAACAAGCGTCCTACATTCATTCCCTTTGAATTTAAATGTCTCTTCTCTGATCCCCACATCTAGTTCTCCCCTTATATACTCTCTCAATACCCAATAATTCTTGTAATTACACGTGTCTCTCCTGTAAGACTACAAGTGCCAAGAGGTCAGAGGTCACATTTATCTTGTTCATCACCAAGCATAGGGTCTTGATCTATGTGATGATTATAGGAGTATGTTTTTTTTGTGTGTGTGTATATATGTGTTAATTTGTCAAGCTCCTGGTACAATGCCAGGTGCCCAGTACTCACTGAATGAATGAATAAGAGAGTCACAGAGTCTCAGGAGTTTATTTAGACCAGCGGTTCTCAACCTGTGGGTTGCGACCCACAGGAACTGTATTAAATGGCTGCGGCATTAGGAAGGTTAACAACCACTGATTTAGACCATTCATCTATTGCATGCTTGAAATCTAGCCACATTCCTGCCAAGTGTTTGCTAATATTTGTCAATTAGTCGCCTCCAGTGATAGGACACTATTTCCCAAGGCTACCTGTTAATTTTCTGTGTAGTTCTATTGGTGAGAAAGTTCTTTTTAATTTTAAGCTGAAATATATTTCCTTGAGGCTTCTGGTTAGTGTTCTTGCTCTATCCCTTATAGGCACACCAATCAACCCTGGGCCTTTGCCATGACAGCCCTTCAGCCATTTGCAGTTCTATTTTGAGATAGAGTCTCACTTTGTCACCCTGGGTAGAGTGCCATGGCATCATCATAGCTCACAGCAACCTCAGTCCCTTGTGCTCAAGCAATCCTCTTGCCTCAGCCTCCCAAGTAGCTGGGACTCAGGTGCCCACTATGATGCCTAACTAGTTTTCTATTTTTAGTAGAGACAGGCTCTCACTTTTGTTCAGGCTGGTCTGAAACTCATGAGCTCAAGCAATTCATCCATTTGCAGTTAGTTCTCATACCCACCTTTTCTCCAGTATGATCACAAAATCATTGATTTGATACATGTTGAACATCTACAGCGTGGAATAGCCTAGAGAATGCAAAGAGGGAAAGACATGATATCTGACCTCAAGTGGTTACTGGCTTTGTGGAGACCTAGAGAAATTAAGATAGATTGGGATGAATTGGAGACACAGACGAAAGAGAGTTCAAGCCCACCTGGTTGTCTTAAGGAAGATTTCACAGAGGAGTGAGCTATAGAATTTGTTCCATGTAGACCAAGGGCAGAAGAATATTCTGATAAAAGGGAATAGCATATGCAAAAGTTTCAGGCTATGAAAGCCATGGCATGTTATCGAACTCTAGGTATTTCTGTATGGCCGGGGAGACAAGAAGTCCCTCATTGCCTATTGTCCCAGAAAACTCAATAATATGTCTTTAGTTTCAAAGTTCCCCAGATTGGATGATAAATTATATGGTCACTGTAGGTATGGCTGGGTTATAAAGTCTTAGGGTGAGATGGAAGTGGAGGAGATGAAGATGGAGAGAAGCAAAGGCTGTTCCTGAGGGGACTTACGAGCCAAGTTCAAGAAGAGAATTCTATTAGGTTGTTTCAAAAGTTTTGTCCGTTTTAATGAGTCTACTTTAAACTGTAATATCTCAGTGAATATTTATTCAATTTAATTGAAATAAGCGCCATTTGAATCAGTGCACTTTTGCCAATGTAACACAAGTTGATTAATCCCGTCGGCATAAAAATTGGGTGCTTGGGATTCGATGAAGTCAACGAAGGCCTTTTTTTTTTTTTTTCCATCTAGAGCTTCCTTTTTTTTTTTTATTTATTAAATCATAGCTGTGTACATTGATATGATCATGGGGCATCATATACTAGCTTCATAAACCATTTGTCACATTTTTATGCCAATATTCAACATAGCCTTCCTGGCATTTTCCCAGTCACCATGGCATGACATTTACATTTCACATTTGCTGAGTTTCACTCTTGCCCTTGTGAGATGCCCCGTAGGTGTGATTCCACCAATACCCCTCCCTCAACCCCCTACCCCCTCCCGCTTCTCCCTTTCCCCCTTTCCCCTATTCTTAGGTTGTAACTGGGTTATAGCTTTCATGTGAAAGCCCCAAATTAGTTTCATAGTAAGGCTGAGTACATTGGGTACTTTTTCTTCCGTTCTTGGGATACTTTACTAAAAAGGATATGTTCCAACTCCATCCATGTAAAGATGAAAGAGGAAAAGTCTCCATCTTTCTTTAAGGCTGCATAATATTCCATGGTGTACATATACCACAATTTATTAATCCATTTGTGGATCGATGGGCACCTGGGCTTCTT
>CAUYPK010118158.1:0-62270 GCA_963574355.1 Loris lydekkerianus
AACTCTAGAGCTTGATGGCTGTGTTCATATTTTAAGTAGTTGAATAAGAAATATTTCATGTTCTACTTTAGCTTCGTTTTAAAATTATAGATGAGATAGAATTGCATCTTTCTTTTTTTTTTTTTTTTTTTCTTTTTGAGAGAGAATATTCACTATGTCGCCCTGGGTAGAGTGCCATGGCGTCACAGCTCACAGCAACCTCCATCTCCTGGGCTTAAGTGATTCTCTTGCCTCAGCCTCCCAAGTAGTTGGGACTACAGACACCTGCCATAACACCCGGCTTTTTTTTTATTTGTTGTTGCAGTTGTCATTTTATTTAACAGGCCTGGGCGGTTCAAACACCAGCCCCCATGTATATGGCCGGTGCCCTAACTGCTGAGCACAGGTGCCAAGTCAGAATTGCATCTTTGTTTATTGAGCTGTACTGCTGATGGATTACATAGCTGTTCTTCCTTGTCTTACCCTTGTAATATTAGATGTGTACATATTGTATTCAAATAGACAAGAAAGAAATACTTAAAAAGGAAAAAGTACTAAATTGGATCAGGGGCTTTGCTCGTAATTGTTCTGTAGCTCTCTGAATTAGAGGTGATGGACCTTCAGGTGTACACATCTACACAGCACGGCTAATAAGCTGTCATGAGAATGTACATATAACGACATCAAAGGCAACTGGCATTATTTATGTTTTGGGGAATCCAGAGTGCTGTTTGGTGATAAAACTGCTAAACACGGAAGAGATGGAAATTGGACCGAATTACTCAGTATATATCCGAACACAGGAAACATTTGCAGACAGCTATGTTTGAGAATTTCTGTGTGGAGCCTTAGTAAAGAATCAGTTGTATAAGCTCCGCGCCTGTGGCTCAAGCAGCTAAGGCACCAGCCACATATACCTGAGCTGGTGGGTTTGAATCCAGCCTGGGCCCGCCAAACAACAATGATGGCTGCAACCAAAAAATAGCCAGGTGTTATGGCGGGCACCTGTAGTCCCAGCTACTTGGAAGGTGGAGGCAGGAGACTCGCTTGAGCCCAGGAGTTTGAGGTTGGTGTGAGCTGTGATGCCACAACAGCTTGAGGCTCTGTCTCAAAAAAAAAAAAAAAAAAAAAAAAAAATCAATTGTGTAACTGGATGAGGTAGCTGTCCTCTCTGCTTCTTGAATATGGTTAGCATCTGGTATGAGTCTGCATTAAGATTCTCATTCCTAGAGCTTGTCTTTTTCTAGTTTTAGCCACTCTGTGGTGTAGTATGTACATTCAGTAAAGACAGATGTCTGAACCATAGCTTAGTAGCAGTGCACTAACACACCAGAGAAGGGATCATAGAATTTCATCGTTAAGCCCCTAGTAAGTGCCAAACACTCTGCTAAAGTATTTCACATACTCATTTTAATTTTATACTTTATAAGTGGATGTTTTATAGTAGTCTTATAAAGGAAACTTAGTTAATTTCTCACACCTCTGAGAGAGTATGACTGCAGTAAGTTACACTCTATAACCTGTACCCTCTTGCACTACTTTCTGTGTTTTTAAATTTCCTGATGAGCTTTATTATTTATCAGTGTACTTTGATTAGAAAGTTACTTTTCTTTTAAAATAGTAACATCTCATACTTGTCTTCTTCCTGTGCCCTTTTTTTCCTTTGTAATGAGTATCAACAGGGGAACATAATGTTTTGATAGTCTTTAAAAGGCAACTATAGTTGGGCAATTATGCTTATATTTTTAGGCAAGATTTTAGTGAAGGTCTCAGTCTAAATGGAATAATTCTATGTATGTTTGTCCAAATGGACTTGGACCGATGGAACTGAGTGAGGATATTTTGCTGAGTGTTCACTTTGAAGGTGATAATTAAAACCATGAGATAGTTTCTCCAAGGATGTAAGTACATAAAGTAAGTGTGCATAGGGTAAAACTTCATCTTGTATTTTAATCTTTTATGTCAAACTGTTGGTAGGGATTGTGTTCATTACTCTGTGTTTAAGTTGATGTTGAGTACATGCTCATTAGTTGATAAAGTATTAGATGATAATTAAGTATGTAACCAGCCGAGCCACAGCTAATAGAAAAAGTAAAAAATTTTAATCTTTCAGGTTTTAGTTTCTTAGTGTTTTAAGGTATTTTCCTCCCCCTCCCTCCCCCCTTTTTTTTTTACTTACAGGAACCACTGTGTCTCTTGAAACAACAAATAATCTCTTGGATTTACTGTGTTACTATGGTGACCATGAGCCCTCCACTGATTATCCTTTTCAGCAAACTGAACTGTCAGAGGAATTGGTAATTACTTTTGGCATTTATTTTATTTTTAAGTTTCTTTTAGAAGTAATACTTTCTGAAAATGAGACAGGTTCTTATGCCACGTGTCAGGGTAATGGTAAAGAGATTTGTACTGAGATGTGGTTGTTATGATATCCTTAATAAAAAGTTGCGGCGGTGCCTGTGGCTCAAAGGAGTAGGGCGCCGGCCCCATATGCTGGAGATGGCGGGTTCAAACCCAGCCCTGGCCACTGCAAAAAAAAAAAAAAAGTTGGTGCAGGAAGGAGCAAAAGATTGTTAATAATTGAATTACTCTGGTTCCTCTTTTAAAAATATTGTGTGCTTGCCTATCTGCTCTTCAGGAAGTGCTTTGATCAAAAATGTTTGAGGCTGCCCCCCCAACCCCTTTTGTCATGTGAAATGGCCAGAGAAAGACTCCATTGCCTAGGCCCCATCAAAAATTCATACATACATGGGCAGAATGGAGGGAGCATGCTAGGCTGGGGGATACACAAAAGTGTTGTGCCAAAAGCCACCTATAGGTTGAGTTGTAGCCTGTCTCTCAACTTAAGTTTAACGTCTAGAGGTAAGGTTCTAAACAGTCCTTTGCTTCAGGTGAACAGATATGGGCTTCTTTTTTTTTTTTTTTTTTTGAGACAGTCTCAGTATGTCACCCTTGGTAGAGTGCCATGGCATCACAGCTCACAGCAACCTCCAACTCTTGGGCTTAAGTGATTCTATTGCCTCAGCCTCCCAAGTAGCTGGGACTACAAGCCCTGCCCAGGCCAGGTTCAATTCTGCCAACTCCACCGTGTGTGGCTGGTACCCTAACGACTGAGCTACGGGCATCTAGCCATTTTTCATAAGGGATATACTTTAATTGCCAAAATGTAAATAATCTAGATGTTCAATAGTATAGGATGAAGTTATGGTTAAAGAGTGCCTTGTAGCTATTGAGAGCACTAATATAGATCTGTTTGGGTGTGGAAAGATCATACGAATGGAGAAAAGGCTATATAGTAATAAATACTCTATTTGCACAAAAATTGTTTTTCATATGTATAAAGAACATTTAAAAGGTATTTCTCTCTGGAGAAATATAAAGAGTTTGTAAATGGTGGTAGCTGGGTGATGGGATTATTATGAGTGTTTTTCATTATATCTTTTCTAATTTTTCTGCACTGAATGTGAATTTTTTTATAAACAAGAGAATCTTAAGTCTTTAAGTACATAGGCTGAGTGTTGCAGTCACACCATGCTTTCCAGAGCATCATTTAAAGCCTACCTGGCTTTTGTTAACTTTTATTTCTCTTAATGATGATTCATTCCAGGAAGAGGAAACTAACAAGAAATTTAGGAAGAAGGCTGGTCATCAGATTGGAGCTACATGGAGGTATTTTATAAATAATCAGAACCTTGTACTACAGTTTCTTATGGTGCATGTAATGTGCTCCATCGTTCTGGGAAGAAGATGTAATCCTGTGATCTAAAATAATTTGTTTTTATTGTGCAATGTAAATTTCATAGTTTGTATTCATAGGCATTTAGACCTTTATTGATAAGGTCTTAACTCCAGCCAGCTGTACGAGAATCTATTTAGAGGTTGATGCTTGATTTTCTTTTTTCTTAGTTAATTCAGCATAACCTTGACATGGTGTAGTTGGTTTGGTAGTTTCATCAGCAGTGCTGCCTTGAAATATATACCTCTAATTCTGAAATGTTTGTTTGTTAAATATACACTGGGATGTACTGTTAAAAGTGTAGTAGAATGTAGTTTTAAATTAAGACTACTGACCAACAGGCAGAAATATTAAGCATTTCTGAACAAAAGGTGAGTAAACACTTAACTACATTGGAATTTAAATTATCTGAGCATCTAAATTAATGATATTTCATGTGAGTATCTAGGGAAGGAAAGATACCATTAATACCTGAAATTGTTTGGGAAGTGATTAATAGAATCAAAGATTAAATATCTTGAGATAGATTTTAATAATTTTCCATAGTATTTAAGAGAATGGACTGTTCAAATCCTGATTCTGTCTGATTTCTGTAACATTGTTAAGGTGAGAAGCTAGGTACAGGATAGTTTGTATAACATGGCACCATTTATTTCTCTTTAGGAAAGAGAGAAGTAATGTGCATATGCTAGAATATAACAGAATTTGAAAGAACAGTTGGTAGTTGCCCCTGAGGGGTTACATCTGAGGATTTAAGAAAGGCAAAGAAACTCCACTAAACTGTGTTAGGGTTTTTGTTTGTTTTGTTTTTGTTTTTGAGATAGGGTCTCACTTTGTTCCCTAGACTAAAATATAGTAGCATCATCATAATTCACTGCAGCTTCTAGTTCTTGGGCTCAAGTAATCTTGCTTCAACCTCGAAGGCTGGAGCTTCTGGCATGTGCCACCATACCAGATCATTTTAATTTTTTGTAGAACAAGGTCTTGATGCTGCGTAGGCTGGTCTTGAAATACCATGGGTATTTATTACTTGTTCATAAACATTTCCTTTTCAGTTCTGATTCTGTTACATAGTTGCAAAATCCTGGTGTTTGGGCTTGATATTTTTCCTCATTCTTAAAAATTATGATACTGCCCTTTCTGGATGGTAAGAATTTGAGTAGTATGCATAAAATGATTGACATATTGTGTAGAACATCATAAACTGTTAGTAAATGGTGGTAGCTATTACTGGTCTTTCCAGTTTCCCTAATTCACATTTACTCTCTTGTGCCTAGCGCAAAAAACAATGCTGAGAGAATCTTTACACTGATGCCAGAGAAAAATTCACATTCCTACTGTGCAGTAATCCGAGGGATGGTGAAGGTACCTTTGTTTTATTTATTTTTATCTTTAATTTCCTTTAAGTCAAGGTTTTTCAGCCTCAGAAATGCTAACTTTATGGGTCAGATTGTTGGAGGGGGTTGTCCTCGGCATTTATGATGTTGACTAACTCCCTGCCTTCTACCCACTAGAAATGAGTAGTAAAATGTGTTCAGGCCTTGTCCACTGTTCCTGGATAGAAAATCACTGCCCTAGAGTATAAGCTTCATGAGAAAAGGGCCTGGTCTGTTATGTTTACTGTTCTTTCCCCAAACCCTAAAATAGAAGATGTGCAAATACTTAAATGAATGAATTTGATGGTGCTTAATTTTTCCTTTTCCAGCATCGAGCTTATGAGCCGGCATTAAATTTGTACACTGAATTATTAAACAACAGACTCCATGGTAAGTATATTTTGAGAACTCCCTTCCATCCTTCTCTCCTTTCTTCCTCTTAGCTATGAGATCTTTGGATCTTTCAGTGATTGAGTTTTTGCCTTAGTCATTGGCCTACATTTTGTCTCTTCCTGTGACATCAGTGATTGAAGCAGGAGGAGAGATTCAGAGATGAGAGTTTTTCAGTTAATTTGTTTTTGTGTGTTTGTTTTGAGACAGAGTCTTACTCTGTACCCTGGGTAGAGTGCCCTAGCATCATAGCTTATAGCAACCTCAAACTCTTGGGCTCAAGCAGTCTTCTTGCCTCAGCCTCCTGAGTACCTGGGACTACAGGCACCCGCCACGATGCTTGGCTAGTTTTTCTATTTTTAGTTAAGATGGGGTCTCACTCTTGCTCAGGCTGGTCTTGAACTGCTGAGCTCAAGCAATCCACCTGCATTTTTCAATTTTGTGGAATGTGGGCATTAGTCAAGAGACCTATAGGAATGACCACTTTCCTTTAAACTCAGCCATTTAGGGGTTAGTTTTTGTTTTGTTATGTTTTTTTGAAACAATCTCACTTTGTTGTTCTTAGTAGTGTAATCTGGCATTACTGTACTCACAGCAACCTCAAACTCTTGGGCTGAAGTGATTCTCTTGCCTCAGCCTCCCAAGTAGCTGGGACTACAGGCACCCACCCCAATGCCTGGCTACTTTTTGGTTGCAGTTGTCATTGTTTAGCAGGCCTGGGCCAGGCTTAAACCTGCCAGCCTGGGTGTATGTGACTGGCGCCCTACCCACCGAGCTACAGTGCCACCTAGGGGTTACTTTTTGATCTCAAATTTTGTTATTTTACTCTTTTGCAGCTGATGTATACACATTCAATGCATTGATTGAAGCAACAATATTGGGGCTGGATGCGGGTTTTGAGGAAAAATGGAATAAAACACTGGTAAGGAGAATTCTCAGTTTATCTTTTAATGGGCCTTAAATAATCGTTTACTAGAAATACGAAGGGAGGGGGGCACAAATGTAATTTATTGTGAAGTTCCTATCAGGAAGGTCAAAGAAGTGAAATCACTGGAAGGATTCTTGTCTGGTATCTTAGGAATAGGAAGATATTTTATATTATTGTGTTGTTTGAGTCTTTTTTGGAAAACTTTCAGAGGTAAAGGACTGAAGACACTGGACACCTTCATCGAATAAGATGGATGATTGAATTAGAGGCTTCCATAAAAGGCAGAATTACTGGTCCTAATAAGCAATTCTTAAAATAGGGATATAGTAACTAACCTGCTTTAGACATAAGAAGGCTAAATTCATTTTGTATGAAATAAATATTATTAACCAAATTGTCTATCCAGACATAAAAACATACTGCTTGCTCTTGATTCATCTAGGAGCTACTGAAACAAATGGTTGCACAGAAGGTGAAACCAAATCTACAGACTTTTAATACCATTTTGAAATGTCTCCGAAGATTTCATGTACTTGCAAGATTGCCAGCAATACAGACCTTACGAGAAATGAAAGCCATTGGAATAGGTGAGGGTGCATCTTTCAGAGTCCTCACTGAAGATACTCTTATTGACCAGAGGTTTCAGGTCCACATAAGCAAATGAGGCATGTAAATGCTTTTACTGTTTATATGTTAGGGATTTTCTTTCCACATTTGGCACACTTAAGTAAGTAAACCTTATTGTGGAAGTGCCTTCATCATCTTCATGTTCTTTATAACAAATTATAGTGTTCTTTTAGTAGCTTTTGATTATGAGAGCTGGTTGCTTTGATTTAGCTAGTTTTAAATTCCTTGACATTTTTCTAACATAATTAGGTGTTTGAACCCATGTATGTGCTTGTACTTGTTATATATATTTTAGCCTAAGCACGAGCACGACCTCATCTCCACAAGAAACAGAAAAATCAGGGCTGAGCGTGATGGCTCATGCCTGTAATCCTAGCACTCTGGGAGGCCAAGGTGTATGGATTGCCTGAACTCACAGGTTCGAGACCAGCCTGAGCAAGAGCGAGACCTCTGTCTCTAAAAATAGTTGGGTCTTGTGGTGGGTTCCTGTAGTCTCAATACTTGGGGAGCTGAGGAAAGAGAATTGTTTGAGCCTAAGAGTTTGAGGTTGCTGTGAGCTGTGACGCTACAGCACTCTACCAAGGGCAACAAAGTGTGACTGTCTCAAAAGAAAGAAAGAAAGAAAAGAAAAGAGAAAAATTAGCAGGGCATAGTGGTATGTGCCTGTTATCCCAGCTATTTTGGGGTCTGAGGCAGGAGGATCACTTGAGCCCACGAGTTTGATATTGGTGAGCTAGGATGACACCACTGCACTCCTGCTCTGGCAACAGAGGGCAACTCTGTCTTACAAAAGAAAAAGAGAACTATTGTATATTTTTCTTCTTTAAAACACTTTCTTTCAGATTAATATGAGTGTAGTATATTTTTCATTAATTATTTATTGAAGGTCACTTTGGAAATCAGTTCACTTCAATATACTTCAGTATACATGAATCCTACTGGTAATAGGTATTTGGACTTTCTGAAAGTGAGAAAATCTTAGGATAATTTTTCACCTTTACATTAATTAAATGAGCTAAAAATAATCTTTATTCAAACAAATAGAAATGAATTTTTATTTCTTATTTTTTTCATATACCTGATAATTTGAGAACCCTCACTTGCAACATACCACCATATTATTCAGCTGTTTTATCAACATGGTATGTATGGCCATAAAATTGTATTAATTTATGTAGAAGATTGATTGCTTCTTTGAATTTATGTGATTAATTATTGTAAGTTATATTCTCGGCATATGAATTAAGAGAATTCATAAATTAGTGTGTGTAGCCTGAGCAGAAAACTATACTTGAGAGTAATAATTTTGTTTTTGATGTAAAACTTGAGCTAGAAGGGAGGTTATAAAATATACTGGCAATTTTGGTATCCAAATAAAATTAGAAGATATTTAGTCTGAATTTTTTTTTGTTCTTCAGAGTTGTGCTATCTAATGCAGTAGCTATTAGCCAGACGTGTGATAGAATGAGACCTTGACTCTAATAAAAAAATGAAATAGGCTTGGCTCCTGTAGCACAGTGGTTATGACACCAGCCACATACACCCAGGCTGACAGGTTCGAACCCAGCCTTGGCCAGTTAAATAACTGATAACTGCAAAAAAAAATAGTTGGGCGTTGTAGCAGGTGCCTGTAGTCCCAGCTACTTGGGAGACAGAGGCAAGAGAATCACTTAAGCCCACGAGTTTGAGGTTGCTGTGAGCTGTGATGACATAGCACTCTACCAAGGGCAACATAACAAGACACTGTCTCAAAAAAAAAAAAAAAAAGAAGTAAAATAAATTTTTTTTTTTTCCCATTGGTGCTTAGTAACCACATATGGCTTAGTGGCTGTCATATTCAGTGATGCAGATAAACGTAGAGCATAGAACATTTCCATCTTCTCAGGAAGTTGGTGGGACAGTACTATTCCAGAGGAAAGTTAAACTAATTGTGAAGCCTTTTGGGAGGACCTTGAGGCTCCATTTGCCACCCACTTTTATGCCAGTTCCAGATGGAACTTTGTTTTATAGAATGGACTTTGGAATGGGGCAAATAGGAGCTGAAATTTCAGCTCTGCCATCTATTTATCATCTGTGTCAAAGGAACTGGATGCCTACCTGAGTAATTGCATCAGGATGTGGTGGTGATTAAGTCTTATCCTTTTGCCCCCAGCCTAAGAAAATACCCTCAAGTTCAGAAATGATAATTTTCTTCATTCCTCCTTATGTGAACCTTTAGAATGATAGGTACAAACTTGATTCTCTCTGTTTGAAGGGCTAAGTTTGCAGAATCCATACCCTCACCTATATAAACAAGGATTTTTTTTGGTTTTATTTTGTGACAAAGTCTCACTTTGTTGCCTTTGGTAGAGGGTCATGGTGTCATAGCAGCCTCTAACTTTTGGGTTTAAGCAATTCTCTTGCCTCAGCCTCCCAAGTAGCTGGGACCACAGGTGCCCACCACAATGCCTTGCTGTTTTTAGAGATGGGGTCTCCCTCTTGCTCAGGTTGGTCTCAAACCTGTGAGCTAAAGCAATCCACCTGCCTCGGCTCCCAGCCACCACACCTGGCCCTATAAGCAAGGAGTTTTTTTTTTGTTGTTGTTATTGTTGTTTGTTTTAGGGAAAAAGCTAAACAGGTAAAGAGGTAGTTTCCATAACTATATCCTTGGAAACTTTACTCAACTTTGATGAGATTGTGGTGAAACTAGTATATTTGACCCCTTTCCTCATAGTATCACTTTGGTTCAGTGCTAACCAAAGTCAGAAGTACTTTTGTTTTTTAAGTGATTGCCATGACCACACAGACTGGGAGTAGGGGAGGAATGTGGATTTGTCTTATGTATATGAATTGGATGTCTGCAATAATAATAATCTAAGAATTTACCCAAAGGGAATAACTTAAAATAGCAAAGAAATAATACATATAAAGTAGGAAATTATATAATAGAAAACATTAGGAAGGGGCGGCACCTGTGGCTCAGTGAGTAGGACGCTGGCCCCATATACTGAGGGTGGTGGGTTCAAACCCGGCCCCGGCCAAACTGCAACAAAAAAATAGCCAGGCCTTGTGGCAGGCGCCTATATAGTCCTAGCTATTCGGGAGGCTGAGGCAAGAGAATCGCCTAAGCCCAGGAGCTGGAGGTTGCTGTGAGCTGTGTGACGCCACAGCACTCTACCAAGGGCAATAAAGTGAGACTCTGTCTCTATTAAAAAAAAAAAAAAATCATTAGGAAGGTTAGCAGATGAAAGCATGCTTAAAGAAATTGTGAAAATGTGTCTATGCGGTCATTGTAACTATGTTATTGCTTACATGTACAAAAAGTGGGGAGAGAGTTTAGATAAATATTTGACTAGGAATAATATTTTCTGACCTATCAGAGCTCAGCTTATATAAATTTTGAGAATTGCCCCCATCAATTCTCTAGTTTCCTTTTTCTTGGCCTTCTTACTCTGATTATATGTTAAGGGGAACACAAGTGATTATTAGCAAGAAACATGTCTTTTCCTAAGAATGCTGCTTTTGGCAGTGAGGGGGTGTGTGTGGGTGTGTGCCTCCCACTTCAGTGAAAATCAGGCTTCTTGTGCATAAATAGACTAAGAAGGAAGGGAAAACTCTCGAACGGGACTTTTTCCCTAGACAAAGACCTCTGATTGTCACAGATCTAATAATGAATTACATTCCCCAGGATGCAGTGCTTCCTTTAGTAAGCATTGTCTCCCTCCCTAGCTCCATGTCAGACCTTAGGCTGGAGATGGAAAAAGGAGAAATGTGTGTGTTTGTACTGCGTTTCATGGTAGTATAAGAAGTAGATTCATGATAAAACATGTACTTTCTTGTACTTTCTTGTTCTGTAGAAAACATTTCAAAGGGATCATCCCTGATCATCTATGATATAATGAATGAATTAATGGGAAAGAAATTTTCTCCAAAGGATCTGGATGATGGTATGTTCAGAAATTATTAATGTTTTCCTCCTGTAAAGACAGGGCTGGTTTTCCTGAGTGCCAGTTATTTGAGGCCTTGTGATGAGAGCAGGGTTTCCTTTCACCTTAGTAGCATTTGGGTGATCATTGTGAGAAAGCCAAAATGTTGGCACACTCTCTTGAGTGTTCATTCCCTTAGCTTGAACTTACACCTAGCAGTATTGTTGTTGGGATTTTTATTAATGTTACAGACCTGAAAATACATTTTATTCGTAATAACCAAAGGTTTTGTGAACTTTGATTTTCAGATATGTTTTTTCAGTCAGCCATGAGAGTTGTAAGTACTATTTCTTGCTTAACTTCATTTTCCTTTTTTAGGTTACTATTCATTTTGTAAATTCATCTGTGATTGGGGAGTTCTCCCTGATTCTTTTACTTCTTAGTTCTGTTCATATCTTTGCTTCCATTTATCTTCTTTCCCTAAAATCTATACTTTTTAATCATATAACATTTCTACCGTGTTTATTGTATATGCTGACTTTTCATGCCTCTGTTTCAGTAAGCTTTTAGTATATTTCATAATAGAAACTCTTAAAATTGATAATGGTTTTTATTTCAGTTTTTTGTTTCATCATGCTCCCCATCGTGGGAAAAATTTCAGGCAATTTTAAGATGAATAAAGTGCATCTTATTCCATAAGGATAATTACTTTATTGTTAACTATGGATCCTCCCAGGTTTTCTTCTCTTAAGTTCTTAAATTGATGTATACCCAAACAAATTTGCATGATGTTATCTTTGTTAACAGCAACCACTATTTCACAGGAGGAACTTCATTCTTCTGTGGGTGGCTCTTAGTTATTTCATGGGGTTTTGCTAGTACAGTGGTGGCAGGCTGAGCACTCTGTCTTTTCTGCACTTGTCCTGATGTTTTTGTACAATTCATTCCTAAAGGTACAATCATTAAATTGAAATGATTTTATTAAAAGTTTCCAAAAACTTAGTGTGTTTTTCCCTTCATCACCAATTTCTCATAACTTGTTTGCTGTCAAACAATAGTAAATTGAATCAGCATATTCATAAGGAACTTTATATTTTTTCTCTAGTGAACAGCTGTTTGGCTGATAAGGATATCACAATGCTACTTAACTATTTGCAAATTTTCAGTGCTCATCTCTCAGAGATCTGGAACTTGCTTACCAAGTACATGACCTTTTAAACACCGGAGATAACCGAAAATTTATGGGACCCGATTATCGCCGTCATTTCTATTAGTAAGTATGTTGGAAATAAGTCCTTTTTGCATTAATTAGTAGAAGCTGCCAGTAGGAGGCTCTTGGTGGTCCTTCATATCTCACATCTGCTTCAGGCATCATGCCCATGATTTAACAGTTAAGAGGTTATTTGAGCACTTAAAAATTAAAGCAGTGGTAAAGCTGCCAGATTCGGAAGTCTAGTTTGTATCCTTTGAGATTTTTTTTTCAGCACTTTAAAAATCCACATACTTTTTTCTTCTCCCTATTCTATTCTTGACTATTTTTAGCAGGAGAAGTCCCTAAAGATTTCATCCCAGCCCCCTGATTTTATATTTAGAAATCAAAATACTAGAGCTCAGACAGGCTCACTAAATGGGTTTTACCTTTATGCAGATATAAATGCAAACTTAAGGAGGTAGCCTGTTAATAGTTTATCAGGATTGTTTTCTGCTTGTCTAAATCCTTGCTTCAAATTCCGTGTTCTAAAAATTAATATGATATTCAGTATTTGCTCACCATGACCTGAAAGTGTACTGAGGAGGCAGTGATGTGTAGTAAATGACCAGTTGGAGTAAGATGTTAATTGAGAAGTTGAGCACAGGTTGGCAATTCTGGTTGAAGAATTGGCCCATGAAACTTGAATTTTTACAAATATATTAAAATTCTTGCTAATTAGCACGTATCATATAACTATGCTGTAATTTCACTAATTTCATACAACTATGTTGTATTTTCACTAGTTACTTCTCCTGTTGTTAGACATTGGTATTTTAGACTTAACATACTGTTTCTCTCTACCACAGTTCCAAGTTCTTCACTTTAATTTGTTTAATGGAACAAATTGATGTCACCTTGAAGTGGTATAAGGACCTGATACCTTCAGTAAGATGGTTCATTACTTATCCTTTATCATAGTAGATGAATTTGTGGGTGTCTTCACTGATTAATGCTTTCAAAATGTATTTCTCTTGATCAGGTTTTCTTTCCCCACTCCCAAACATTGATTGATCTTCTCCAAGCATTGGATGTGGCCAATCGGCTAGAAGTGATTCCTCAGATTTGGAAAGGTTAGGGGTTTTTTTTTCTTCCTTTTCTCCTTCCATTGTGCAACAGCCTATGGCATAGAGAGAGGCCAGTCAGTGGCTCAGGGTCAGAGTACTTTGGCATGGGCATTATAGGAGGATAGGCCTGTCATAAACCCAAACTAAAGTCTGAATTAAAGTCTTTGACGTCAAAGCCTATACCGTTCCTCTGTGCCAGTGTTGCATCACTTTGCTTGCCACAGTTGATGATTTTGTTTCTGAATAAAAGTCATAACCATGGGTGTTATGACACAAACCAGAATTGTTTGTGTTATGTGTTTAAATTGGCTACAAAATGAAACATTCTCTATCTCTTCCATTAGCTGACTATTATTACCATAAAGTCGGTTTTGGGGGGGGGGGGTTGTTTTGTTCTTTTGAGACAGCCTCAGCTGTCACCCTAGAGTGCTATGATATCACAGCTCATAGCAACCTTCAACTCCCTGGCTCAAGTGATTCTCCTGCCTCTTCCTCCCAAGTATCTGGGACTACAGGAGCCCACTGCAATGCCTGGCTGTTTTTTGGTTGCAAGCCATGATTGTTGTTTGATAGGCCGGGGCTGGATTCGAACCCGTCAGTTTAGGTGTACGTGGCTGGCGCCTTAGCCACTTGAGCCACAGGCGCTGAGCCCATAAAATGTCAGTTTTTTATCTGCCTCATTTTCCGTATCTGAGAAACTGAGGTGATAGTTCTGCCCTGCTACTTCAGAGTACTGCTCTAATGGCTGTGTATAAAAGAACATTGAAGGCCAGGCCTGGTGGCTCACACCTGTAATCCTAGCACTAGGAGGCTGAGGTGGGAGGATCACTTGAGGCCAAGTGTTCAAGACCAGCCTGGGCTATAGCAAGACTATCTCTACAAAAAGCCAGGCATGGTGGTGTGCCCCCCTGTAGTCCTAGCTACTTGGGAGGCTGAGGCCGCAGGATTGCCTGAGCTCAAGAGTTTGAAGCCAAAAGCAAGACCCAGTTTTTAAAAAAAGTCATAACATTGAAAACTACCCAGTACTGTAAAATAGTGTCTTACCATATGGAGCTGTGTTTAATACTTCACTGGGAACCAGTTACTGGCATAGGTTTTCACTGCTCTAATTTGTTAGTGTGAATCATCCTGCTGGTTTATAGGAATCCTGGGATAAACTTGGAATAAATAACGTCAGCAACTGGGTGGCACCTGTGGTTCAGAGGGTAGGTTGCTGGCCCCCTATACCGAGGGTGGTGAGTCATAGGAGGATAGGCCTGTCATAAACCCAAAGTCTGAATTAAAGCCCCAGCAAAATGCAGCAAAAAAATAGCCTGGCGTTGTGGTGGGCACCGGTAGTCCCAGCTACTCAGGAGGCTGAGGCAAGAGAATTGCCTAAGCCCAGGAGTTGGAGGTTGCTGTGAGCTTGTGTGACGCCATGGTACTCTACCAAGGGCAAGAAAGTGAGACTCTGTCTCAATAAATAAATAAATAAATAAATAAAATAATGTCGGCAACTTATTTTTTACCTGCCAAAAAATACAGCTGACATTGGACAAAAGCCAAAAAGAGTCTTGGTTTTACATGACAGTGATACTCATGTGTTCCTTTTTTGTTTCAAGATAGTAAAGAATGTGGTCATACTTTCCGCCGTGACCTGAAGGAAGAGATTCTGATTCTCATGGCAAGGGATAAGCACCCACCAGAGGTAGGTCTGTACTGAAACTCAAGTTTTGTTACTATTACTAGATTTTTACTAACACATACATCCTCTAATATGGAGGTCCTTTGAAGGTTATTTTCCCTGGTTTTATCTATTACTGTGGAAAGTTCTGCCTCCCAAACTTAGATTTAAGTTATGAAACATCTAAACATTATCTTCTTGTTGGCAGAGTACCATTCCTAAAGTCACCCTCATTTCCTTAGTCCAAAGCAAGCATCATGAAATTAGTGTCTCTCTGTCTTCAGCTTGCTTTTAAATGCAATTTCCATCTAAAAAGAAAACCCATGGCTGGGTGCAGGCTTATGCTAGTAATCCTAGCACTCCGGGAGGGTGAAGCTCTTGAGTTCGAGACCAGCCTGAGTCAGAGTGAGGTCTCATCTCTAAGAAAAGCCTAGTATTGTGGTGGGTGCTTGTGGTCCCAGTTACTTTGGAGGCTGAGGCAAGAGAATTGCGTGAGTCCAACAATTTGAGGTTGCTGTGAGCTATGACACCACGGCATTCTACTGAGGGCTACAAAGTGAGACTCTGCCTCAAATAATACATATAAAAAATAAAAATAAATAAAAAGAAGAATAAATAAAAATAAATAAAAATAATTGAATTTGAAAGATATTGCTAATCAGTTTTACTTGTATGTTATACATATGATACACTCAAGTAGTAAAATGAATTGTTCAGGGTGGCACCTGTGGCTCAGTGAGTCGGGCGCCAGCCCCATATACCGAGGGTGGCGGGTTCAGGCCTAGCCCCGGCCAAGCTGCAACCAAAAAATGGCCAGGCGTTGTGGCAGGCACCTATGGTCCCAGCTGCTTGGGAGGCTGAGGCAGGAGAATCGCGTAAGCCCAGGAGCTAGAGGTTGCTGTGAGTCCTGTGACGTCATGGTACTCTACCGAGGGTGGTAAAGTGAGACTCTGTCTCTACCAAAAAAAAAAAAAAAAATTAAATAGAAAATGAATTGTTCAAAAATTTTAATGTTTCAGAATATCCGTGAACTGAAAATCTCATTAAACAATTAGGCAGTGCTGCTGACTCTGTGTAACCGTTTTAGCTTCAGGAGGAGTTTGCTGACTGTGCCGCTGACATCAAATCTGCTTATGAAAGCCAAGATGGCAGACAGACTGCTCCAGATTGGCCAGCCATCCCTCTCAACTGTATAGCTGTTCTCTTTTTAAGGGCTGGGAGAACCCATGAAGCATGGTGAGTACACTGTACATGAGAAGTATTTGGACTTAGGTCTAAAAATTTACCTTAGGTTGGTAGAGGAGTAAATTGGGCTATATCACGTGTAGTCTATCAGGAGTCAAACTAGTATATATAACAAATTTTTGATGAGAAGTTGCTGAAAAACAAACTTTTTTATTTTTATTTTAATTTTTATTTGATTTCTTTTATTACGGAGACCAGTCTTACTCTGTCACCCTGGGTAGAGTGCTGTAGCATCTTAGCTCACAGCAACCTTATTTACATGTCCACTTACATTGAACAAAGTGTTCAAAAAAGCATAGTTTTGAAAATGTTTTGGTCTTCTCGGGTATTGATTGTTTTGGGGTTTTTGAGACAGTTTCACTTTGTTACCTTGGGTAGAGTGCCATGGTATCATAACTCACAGTAACCTCTTGGGCTCAAGCGAGCCTCTTAACCTCAGCCTCCCAAGTAGCTGGGAATACAGGTGCCTGTCACATCGCCCAGCTATTTTTAGAGTTGGGGTCTCGCTCTAGCTCAGGCTGGTCTTGAACCCATGAGCTCAGGCAGTCTACTCGCCTTGGCCTCTCAGAGTGCTGGGATTATAGGCATGAGCCACCATGCCTGGCCTTGAAGCATCATTTTTGATTGCTTTTCCTACTTCACCCCTCAGCTTAAAAGGTGAGCTCTATCTATACTTAGGCTTTGGAATCCACCATTTAAGTGCATTTACTAAACATGGCCTTGACTAGAACCCAAATTTAGGTTGTGCCCTTGTCTTCTGCTTATGTTTTTATCAGCACTTTCTTCACATGCTAATTTTTGTGTTTGTGAATGGAGACCTTATGCATATTCATTTTTCCAGAAGTCAACAAAAAGATTCTTCGTAGGGGTGGTCACAGTTAAGTGGTTTTGCTGTACTCTGTGTTGTGTATGTGTGGACTGAGTAAGTTGGGAGTACTTGTGCACAGCACCTCGTATAAGAAGTAACTTGATTTAAACATCTGATTGCCAGTCCAAAATGTACCTGTTAACTATCTCTAGAAAAAGAGATGAAGGCTTATTGCCTCTACTTGTCTTACAGGTGTAGCTTACACACATGACTGTTAGCAACTGTGCTGCTGCTGGTGACAGAAACATTTGACGTTTGCATTTGTTTGTTAGTTCAGGCAAGTTGGCGCACATTTCCTATGATCAGGCTGTGATGATTGGCGCAGGGGTACGGACCTCAGCTGAATCATGGGAGCTGAATGTATGTGTTTCTCCTTTGTCCTGCACGTGGCAGGTTGATGGTGAGCACTTACATGAGACTGTTGCCTCAATCTGAGCCTGCTTGTCATAATGTAGTTTTAAGACAGACTGAATCCATTGTACGTTCTGAGAGAGGGAAACAGACTCTGTCCATGCAACTTTTTCAACTGTGCTTGCATAGGATAAGGACAGAGTTGACCCTGTGCAAGAGGACAAATGTAGGTTGAGTACCCCTTAATCTGAAATGTTTGGGACCGGTGTGTTTTGGGTTTGGGGAGTATTTGCATTATACTTACTGGTTCAGCATCAGTAGCCCAAAAATCTGGATTTGTGAAATTTTGAGCATGTTTGTGTTCAAGAAGTTCTGGATTTTAAAACATTCCAGATTTTCGGATTAGGGATACTCAACCAGTCAGTACCAACAGTTCTCAGCAGTGGCAGCAAATCAGACCTACCTATGAAATTTGTAATGTAGATACATGGAGTTTGAGGACAGGGATTTTAAGCACCTGAGGCAATGCTGATGTATAGACAGGTGGGAGCCAGTGGGGCCCACAGATGTGTGTCCTCAGGAGCTTACAAAGGGGCAGAATAGGTACAGTTATCTGATTGTTTTTTAAGGTGTTATTAGTTAGTATTCATAATCCTTTTCCTATCTCATCTTTAACAGGAAAATGTTGGGGCTTTTCAGGAAGCATAATAAGATCCCTAGGTAAGTTACAATTAACCGGCTGAGCCTGGAAGTAGCCACTGATTTTGACTCACTGTGGGTGATTGCAGTTTTCTCACCTGGTTCAGCTATGGCATCTGGTCACTCCTCTGTTAGACAGGCAAACTGTCAGTCTCCCCTACAACCCAGGGCATCCTGAGGCAAGCACTGTTTTTTCTATGCTCAAGTAGCAACACGTAAGAGATATGTTAAATCATATTGAATGAATATTCATTATCTCTTTGGCCCTTTAATGTTAGACTTCATGTAACTTTGCTTCCAAAACTGTTACTGACGATTTTATTACTGAACTTATACTGGATCTTGTCTGTAAATCTTTGACTGAAGGAGTTTAGGGGTTAGTTGGAGAATGTTCACATTTTGCCCTTCTTTTACAGAAATGAGTTGCTGAATGAGTTCATGGACAGTGCAAAAGTGTCCAATAGCCCTGCCCAGGCCATTGAAGTAGTAAAACTGGCAAGTGCTTTCAGCTTACCTATTTGCGAGAGCCTTTTCCAGAGAGTAATGACTGACTTTGCCATCAACCAGGAACAAAAGTAAGTGGGTCTTGTGTCTTTACCATAAGGGAAATTTTATAAAACGGAGCAGACCATTTGTCCATTTTCCCATTTCATGATTACAGATTTTTGGGCTACAGATTCTGAACTGATAACCTCCCTGTATTTCCTAACAGAAAGTCAGAATGTAATAATTTACTAATTATCTCATTTGTCATACAAGTCAGGGAAGCCTATCATTTTGGCTACTGGAGCCTTTTTCTTTGCTCTTAATATAGTTTAGTGCAGCTGCAAGGTCCCTTTTTCTAATTTCAAAATGGATAGATTAGAGGTGAGTGTCATATACCAAAAACCCCAGCTTCCGGCTGATTTGCATTGTAATTTGGTTTCCTACCTTTGCAGGAAAGCCCTAGAAAACCTAACTGCATTGACCAGTGACAGTGGTAGTGATAGCAGCAGTGACAGCGAAAGTAACATCAATGAAGGCAAATGAAAGTGGGATATTCAGTAATAATGATGACATCACCGTAGCTGCTGGACTCACACTTGAAAACAGATACTAATGTTGAACAATGTTTCAAAGAAATAGAGGATGCAGATTTGGTGAATTTTGGTACTGTGAAACAGTGGACAGATGCTGCATTTATTATAATTTGCTACTAGCCAAACCACCTATTAACTGTAGCATTTGAGGTTTACCATGTAAGCTGCAGCTGTTATGGTGAGGATAAGCTCTGTATACCTGAAGTGTTGGTAGGCTGACCTCACAGTACCCTCTCCCTGCTACTGGACTAAAGCTTTTGTTGGCCTAATGTGTTGCTAAGATGCTGATCCTTTTCTTAAGAGACAGTGTCTAATTACATCACAAGTACTGTTGGGTCAGTAGTATCCCAGTTTCGGGGATGTTTATATGTGAAGAATTATACATCTTATAATTGATTAAACAGGATAATGGCAGTTGAGACTGCACAAGTGATTAATGTAGATACATGTCTGTGCATTTCTATTACTTTAAATAGGCTTTGACATGGTCTTCCAACTGGAACATCTAAGAGTTTGTATTGCTTCCCCTCTTTTATCTATATGCTTGGCAGCTTTAGTGATCAGAATGAGGGCTATTGAGGAAAAAACCATGTGGAATATCTGGACATCATTGTATATTGCTGGTAATAAAGTTGTCAAGAACCTCTACTTCTAGCATTTCTCTTATCACTGTGACTTTTAAGTGGTACTTAAAGAACTTCCGAGATCTGCAGGATTTAACCCTCTACAAAGGTTAGAGGCTGCCACTACAAAGGCTGCCACTACACACTATTCTACACGTACTTGGCTCCCAGATTTACTGAGGCACCTGAACGATTTCATCTTTACCCTGCATGAGTTGACATTTATTAAATGCTGTAGTTAACTGACACTTGTTAATGTGTGTTCCCATCTCCATTTACCATTGCCATACATTCTTAGGAACCTAAGTATTTGGTACATGTGTTCTAGGCATGTAATGGAGGGACCAAAAAAATTAAAGCCAGTGTAGTAACTAGGTTCTTCAGCATCCCTGTGTATTGTTCCATACCAAAGCAAATTCATGCTGGTAGCTCACATCTGGAATCCCAACACACTGGGAGGATTGCTTGAACTCCTGGAGTTCAAGACCATCCTGAAAAAGAATGAGACCCTGTTTCTACAAAAAATAGAAAAATTAGCCAGGCATTATGGTGTGCACCTGTGTCCCAGCTACTTAGGAGGCTGAGGTAGGAGAATGGTTTGAGCCCAGGGAGTTGAAGTTGCAGTGAGCTATGATGACACCACTGCATTCTAGCTAAAGCAATAGACTGAGGGAGACTCTGTCTCAGAAAAAAAAAAGTAAATTCACAGGACAGATTGTAAATCAGTCATTAGCCTTTAATCTTGGTTTATAGCTTCCAAAGACAACTTGGCTACATGCAAAATTAACTGCCTTCCTTCCTATTCCTCTGGTTCATGAGCATCTGCAGATGCCTAACTCATGTTGTCCTTAGTAAGTATAATCTTTAGGGATTATAGATGAATAGTATGCATCTTCCTATCTAAGCCTTAACTCTGAATCATATCATGTTACTCTGCAGCTACAATTGATGGAGGAAGAGTTTTGGCACGTGAATTTGTAGTAGACTTTTTTTTTTATCTTTTTGTTTTGGAGACAGGGTCTCACTTTATAGCCCTCAGTAGAGTCCGTGGTATCATAGCTCAACAGCAACCTCAAACTCTTGGGCTCAAGCGAGTCTTTTACCTCAACCTCCCAAGTATCTGGGACTACAGGTGCCCACCACAATGCCCAGCTATTTTTAGAGACAAGGTCTCACTTTGGCTCGGGCTGGTCTACAACCTGTGACCTCAGGCAATCTACCTGCTTCAGCCTCCCAAGTGCTGGGATTACAGGTGTGAGCCACCATGCCTGGCCCTTTTATTTCAGCATTTTAAACCATGTGAGGAGGAAAGTATGAGTAATAACCCAAATCCTATTAGAACCAGAATCAGGTGTTGAAAGCCTTCGAGCATTACAAGGGAATGTGCTGCTTTAGTGATGTCAGAGCTGACAGGCACTGGCATTAACAGTACATTAAGCAGCTGGGCACGTGTTCAGTGGTTAGAGCACTGGCCCTGTGCACCAGGAATGATAGGTTCAAACCTGGCCCGGGCCTGCTCAACCAAAAAACCCAACAATAGTACATTAAGCAACATATTAAAATTTTAAAAGGACCCTTTTGTAAAGTGGGACCTGAGAATAGTAAAACTATTTCTGAGTAACATTTTTAAAAACAGAAGAAAATGGAGTTTCAGAAGAGCAAGAACTCCTGTGGAGTGGGAAGGTGAAACAGGCATCTTAATACTAAATGGAATAAATTCAGTGTTGCCAACAGCATCCTTTCTGACTCACCTGAGCAAGTTTCAACTTGCTTGGCTTATTGATGTTGCTGGGAGAGCTTTATTTGTTTCTATCCTCTGGATTTTATGTTTGATTTTTGTGCATCTCAAAACTTATATGACGCACTTAACTATCAAAGTCTTAAAAGGCTTAATAGCCGGGCGTTATGGTGGGCGCCTGTAGTCCCAGCTATTCGGGAGCCTGAGGCAAGGGAATCACCTAAGCCCAGGAGTTGGAGGTTGCCATGAGCTGTGAAGCCACAGCACTCAATTGAGGGCGATAAAGTGAGACTCTGTCTCAAAAAAAAAAAAAAAAAGGCTTGACAGCACTGAAGGATTCCAAATATCTTCATAATCAAACTCAAGTCTGGCACTTAGGTGCTTCTTAGTAAAGGCTTAATTTTTTTTTTGAGACAGAGCCTCAAGCTGTTGCCCTGGGAAGAGTGCTGTGGCATCACAGCTCCAATAACCTTAAACTCCTGGAGTTAAGTGATTCTCTTGCATCAGCCTCCCAAGTAGCTGGGACTACAGGTGCATGCCACAAGGCCCGCTAATTGTTTTTTTTTTTTGCAGTTTTTGGCCGGGGCTGGGTTTGAACCTACCACTTCCAGCTTATGGGGCCAGGACCCTACGCCTTTTGAGCCACAGGCGCCACCCTCCAGCTATTTTTGTTTGTTTTAGTTGTCATTGTTTGGCAGGCCTGAGCTGGATTCGAACACGCCAGCTCTGGTGTATGTGGCTGGCACCGAGCCACTTAATGAATTTTAATGAATACAATCATTGCTTCGAAGGCTTTGTTGATTTTGAAATCTTAGCTGTCGTATCAAACACTAGGCTTGGAGGAAAAGATGTTAGATTGTACTGTCATTAGTTTCATACTCATATTCTATGAAATAAAGTAGTGTGGGCTGGGCTGTGGCTGGCCTATAATCCTAGCATTCTGGGAGGCCAAGCCAGGTGGATTGCCTGAGCTTGGGAGTTCAAGACCAGCCTGAGCAAGAGACCTCGTCTCTAAAAATAGTTGGGTATTGGGCGGTGCCTGTGGCTCAAAGGAGTAAGGCCCCATATGCTGGAGGTGGCGAGTTCAAACCCAGCCAAACAAACAAAAAAATAGTTGGGTGTTATGGTGCGCAGAGTCCCAACTGCTTGAACCTAAGACTTTAATATTACTATGAGCCATGACTCCATGGCACTGTACCAAGGGTGACAGTGAGAGTCTATCTCCAAAAACTAGAGTTAGTATGTTTGCCTTTCAAACTGCAGGGTTTGAAATCAGTATTTGTACATAGTAATAAGAATTTAATGAACTAGAAAATCAAAGCACATCACATGTAATAATGTGACTTTTGTGATATATTTTGAGATTGCAACACAGATATGTGTACGTAGATATACATGTGTAAATGTACTAGGTCATGATGTGAACTTTTTTTTTTTTTTTTAGACAGAGTCTCACTATGTTGCCCTCTGCTGATCATAATCAAGATAGGGTATACTGTAAGACTTAGTCCCTGGGAACATTAGATGGGCGGGGCAGTTTTTATAAAGTGATTTGGCTTTGACCTTGAAGGTAGCCTGGCATTTTACCAGAGTATTTGGTAAGGAGATGGGATAATCAAAAGAAAAAGAAAAAAAGCCTAGGCAGGAAGTAACTTATTTAAGTGCTGCCCAACCAAAACTTCCTAGTTGGGGATTTTATGGAGGATTCAGGAGTGCTGGGTATCGTGTGCCCAAGAACATTTTTCAGAGCTGAGCAAGATTTAAGACTCCTGAAAACTAAGAATGTCCAAGAGGACTGAAGGTCATGACAGAACTTACTCCTAGAACAGCCTAAGCTCTGGCACCAGCACCAGTGGAGTCTGCCCTCACAACAGTGGCCCCTTTGCTGGCTTCTGCCTCATAGCCCCTCCAGAAGCCCTTCAAGGAAACAAGCTAGTGAATCCTTGTTCTTGGTAAGAGAGTGGCCAAGCGGCCCTCTTCTCTGTCCCCATCCTTTGCTTTCTCTTGCTCCCAGCCAACCTCAGGACCCCTGAACACTAACAAAGGGGAAGAAACCAGGAAAGCACAGGCTTGTAATTTAGGGGAAAGGTAAGCGCTGGACCTGATAAAGATAATTTTCCTGACATTTAAGCCTTTTTATTTCCATTCTGTATTAAACATCTATTCTTCTGCACCGAGTCAAACAAGTTACTTTAAAAGTGGTGGCACAACTCATTTGGGACTTGGAGACTGCTTTTATCCAGAAACTGTTGAGAGCGCAGAGTCTAAGTTATTAATAATACAAAATATATGAGTAGTGTGCCTTAAAAAAACTTTAAAATTACATTTTCGTTATTATGAAACTTTAAACAACATGAAAGCAATGATCAGCTTTAATGTTAAATCGCCAGCATGAATTTTAAAATGTTGAACACTGCCTTACATCAATCAGGAAGGCAGCAAGGTAATCCAATTTAAGGCCAAAACAGATTGAAAGCAAGATGACAACGTGGCTTTCTGTGCCTTTATATATTTTAACTTCATGTGATCTTTATGGAAAGTGGCAATGGACATGACAAGTGAAAATATGCTGAAGTGAAGCTGACCTGCCCTAACAGCTCAGGGCTTTACCTTCCCCCAAACTTGGTCCCTTGGATTCTATCTCCTGGAAGTAATGCTGAGAGCTCAAGGTTTGGTGTCCTTTTTATTTGTATGTTTACTGAATGACATCTCAGAATGAGTTTTGATTGGATGAGGGAGGGAAAACAAAAGGCCTGGCTGTTCAAAATCACCCTGGGTCCTAATAAGCAATGGGAGGTGAGGGGGCATCTGTTAAAAGAATGACTAAAATTTGAAAGCCGTGGTCTTCATTACTTTGGATCCACAGACCTAAAATAAACCACTCAATAGTGCTTTCTTGTGAGCTCAGATCTGAAAGAACATTTGAAGATGTTATTTTGGGGCTCCCAGAAAAATTTAAACTTCTTTATAATCTGTAATGTTTTACAGATTGAGTAAAATAGATATTACAAGCACTTCTAATATGAAACAGATAAATTTAGCTTTATCAAGTTAATGTATTTTTGCA
This sequence comes from Loris lydekkerianus, assembly GCA_963574355.1. Classification (NCBI taxonomy): domain Eukaryota; kingdom Metazoa; phylum Chordata; class Mammalia; order Primates; family Lorisidae; genus Loris; species Loris lydekkerianus. The sequence goes on from CAUYPK010118158.1 coordinate 24,591, forward strand.
ATGTTACATCATCCCAAGGGGAAGACTGAATTTAGAACAGCTTCATTATCTTCTAGTATAAACTTCCTAGCCCCCAGGTAGGTACCCAAAGTGCCTGTACCTTCAGAAATTAAGGGCATTACATAAAGCTTGTGTTCTATTCAGAAAAACTAGATATATTTGGTTATATATTTGGTTAAATTAAGAATCCACTTAGGAGGGAACATAGGGGATATTAACATCAACCTAGGCCATCCTTGGACCAGTGTATCCCCAAATCAAAGGATAAGGTTAATACCATGCAGATTGTTGGATGTAATTATGTAAATTGCATATGTAATTATGTAAATTGCATATGTATATAAACAGGTATCTAATCTATATACCTGATTATATACATTTACAGATACATAAAATAGAGCCTGATCTCCTTCATGAATTGCATATGTGTTGCACAGAAAAATAATCCCTGAATATAAACCCCAAACTAATTTTTTAAAAATTGTATTTTTATATAGAGGTAGTGGTCTTCATTAAATAAAAAATAAAAAATAAATCAAAAGGTAGTAATTTGTTATTTATCCAGTATGGCAATTATCCTCATGTTTAGAGGGTAAACTGAGAAAGTTCTCTAGGTTTTATGACAATGTAGATCAAATACACTATAAAATTAATAACCCCTTAAGATTCCAAGCTCCCAACCCCCACTTTGAAGAGGTTCATAGTCCCAGGTACTACAAAGAAGCAAGGTCCACTACAGTGGTTTAGAACTGTGTAAGCAGTAGCCCATTTGAAGACTACTGAATTAATTGAATTAATTTTGTAGTAGAGATGAACATTTTTTTTTTTTTTTTTTTTGCAGTTTTTGGCCGGGGCTACGTTTGAACCCGCCATCTCCGGCATATGGGGCTGGCACCCTACCCTTTTGAGCCACAGGTACTGCCCAAGATGAACATTTTTTTTTTTTTTTAAATTAGCAGACTACTACATCCCTAATACAAATCCATTGGCATTTTTGCTAGTGCATTACTTCTGAGTTTGACCAGCAGGAATCAATTCACCAGAACCTTTTTTTTTTTTTTTTTTTGGAGATAAAGTTTTACGCTGTCGCCCTGGGTAGAATGCCGTGGCGTCACAGCTCACAGGAACCTCAAACTCTTGGGCTTAAGCAGTTCTCTTGCCTCAGCCTCCCAGGTATCTGGGACTACAGGCACCTGCCACAATGCCTGGCTATTTTTTTGTTGTAGTTGTCATTGTTGTTTGGCAGGCCTGGGCTGGACTCAAACCTGCCAGCTCTGGTGTATGTGGCTGGCGCCCTCGCCGCTGAGTTCAGGCACCAAGCCAATTCACCAAAATCTTCAAAGCCAAGAAACTGGCCTTGGACTTGTGGTGACACAATTCAGTCTGAAAATCCCATGTGGCCTTAAGTGTCTACTTCCACTGCTGCTGCTTCTTAAAAGAAATTTTCTGCACACACAACAAACTAGAAATGGTACTTTTTGGAACGGGATAAGGTACTCAGTTTTCATCTTGTTGCTTTATTCAGTTTGCTCCAAGGGCATAATCAATAGTATTAGGGATCACAAACATTATTTTGATTGGCCTCACAAGCCTGATCAGTAAAACCTGAAAAACAGAAAATGTTACACAAGTTGCAAAGAAAACACTCCTGGAGTTCACTGACATGATAGCAAGTGGAAAGAATATAAATGCAACAGGTGTTAACATTTAGAACAGTACTTGTAACCTGCTCATTTCTAGACAATTCTGGGACCCTTGTTGCAAACCCTTCATATACCACTGCTGATTTCCTTTGACATGAAATATGACTTTATAAAACTCTTCCTAGACCTTACTCTTGCTGTACTTGGGTGGTTCCTAGTCCTACAGCGCTGGCATATGCTGTCAGGATTTCCACTATCTGTTTAGTTTCTAGGGTCATTCGGGCTTCCTTCAGCCAGTCCTGTGCCACTCGTCTGGACTCCCCTCTCAGCTGATTGACAAACTTTGCTGCCAGCTCCAGATCACCATGCTCAATACAATAGGATGCGTATGACAATAATTTAAATGTGTTTATATCCTCAGGGGAGAGTTCCGGTGGTGGCTTCAGTTGCTGAGGTGGGAACAGAAGCAGGGACTGCAAATATGAGAGGAAGTATTGGTACAGGCTATTTCTGGTTTCATCAATCATTGCAACCCTTCGAGCCAGTTTTTGGACCACATAGAAACGGGCTCTAAGGGTTTCTTCACTGTATACCCCACGGGTCAGGGACTCCGGAGGGATAGCTGCAGTTAAAGCTTGCGTAAATTCATTATCAGAACAGTTGACTTTGATGGCCTCGACTGCACTACCCAGTGGAATGGTAGGTGTATCTGGAGATGAGGTCTTCATGCTGTACTTTAATGCCTCTACCGAAAGCCAGAGTTGGTGGGCTTTTCTGGCTTCCTCTTCAGCAACTGCATGACCTACAAAGAACAGAAGGCAAAGAAAAACATTTTTGTCTGTACCTGACTATATGCATCTACAGAACCAGTAAATATTCAACAAGCCAAACCCACACACATGGATGATACGTATGTCCGAGTGGGCCTCCTACAACACCCTCCCCTTCCCACTTACAGTTAGTGAATTGTTTCCTAGCTGCCCTCTCCATGTGAGGCAATGAGGCATGACACAATTTTTTTTTTTTTTTTTGTAGAGACAGAGTTTTACTTTATTGCCCTCAGTAGAGTGCCGTGGCGTCACTCAGCTCACAGCAACCTCCAACTCCTGGGTTTAGGCGATTCTCTTCCCTCAGCTTCCCAGTAGCTGGGACTATAGGCACCTGCCACAACGCCCAGCTATTCTTTTGTTGCAGTTTGGCTGGGGCCAGGTTTGAACCAGCCACCCTGGGTATATGGGGCTGGCGCCCTACTCACTGAGCCACAGGCACCACCCTGGCATGACACAATTTGATGAGGACTTGTTTATATTAATACTAAAGTCATGGAGAAAACTGGGAGGATGTATATGCACAATCACAACTTAAGTCTCTCTCCCCTTTTCCTGTGACTCTTAGGACAATGTGAGGTCAAATAGTACAAAGAAGCCATCCACATCTTCATGGTACCTAATACAGATATTTTTATCAGTTGAGGAAGAAAATGTTATTTACGTTAGGCTAAGACTTAAACTAGAGCCATGAGAAATTTCCTACAAAGAAATGGGAGACTTCAAAGGATGATCTTGAAATTCCATGAGTATTAAGTTTTTATCATTATATAACAAAAAAGGATTCCATTATGTCCCCAAGAAACCCATTATATCAACACCCTCATTGTCAAGACATTTCTTTTTCAATGTGGCGCATGGAGGCCTCAGTGTAACTATTTTCCATTTAATGGGTGGGTTCAGCTATATCACTAGCTCTGGGTAACTGTCTAGTGCCTTTGGAGGACTAGCACAGGGCTAGTCCAACCATTCCCTCCATGCAGGGCTCACAGACAGTCAAAGTGTGCTGTTGGGTAAACTGCCTTGTAAACAGTGATCTCATGTTTGTCATGTACGGTATAATTCCAGGTTACTTAGATTTAAATTTTTAAAAAATTTCCTCTCACAATTCTCTATGTTTTAAGCTTCACTGAATAGGGGGCCAATTTCTAAAAGAATTTTTACTACCTTTATGTCCTGACATTGATAAGGTACCCCATTATCCTTGTACAATTATCCTAGTAAGGTACACTGAATAAAATTATCTGCATGATAACACAGATTATGCTCACTCTGAACAGCCTGTTCAATTCCTCTCAGTCTGGCATAGGCAGTGTTTATATCCAGAGTAAAGTTGTCAACTTGCTCTTGACTGAGACGACGAAACTGTAATTCTTGTTCAGAAAGTTTCTCAGCTAAGTCCTGAAATAAAACATAAATATTGTACAGAAAAGAATAATGCGACCTCAATGCATGTCACTTATTGAATAGTAACTTTCCAGCAAATGCTACCTTCTGAAGCAAGAAATGGCCAGTGAAATCTCAAAATAGTTGTCATGAAACTCCTAAATTATGTGTAAAGTTTTGAAAATTTTGACTTGTATTTGATGTATAATTCTCTACAAATTTACTGATGAAACCTAGTATTAGAGGAAGTAGACCAGGAGAAGAGAGCAGTCTATCCAAGTTATAAACAATTTGCCAACTTAAGACAGTAAATTAATTATCACAAATTTTAAAAAGATAATTAAATTATGTTTTATGTGTCTTCTACTTAATAGTTTATACATTCATTTTTCTCAGAAAAGTATCCATCAAATAGCATTTCATATAACTTTTCATGTTGGCATGAATTTCAATTATTTGGAAGTTCCCTGATTTAGAAAACCTCATTCCCATTTTGTAAGACAAAATAATAGGTTAATATTATTATAAATGGTTTCCTGAGTAGAAACTATGTATGACTAAAAGTATTTTGATGATTTGCTGTGATTTCAATTCTTAACTCTCTGGAAATTGCCTCAGTTTTAAAATCTAAGCACTACCATTCATCTACAGTAGTTTGTGGAGATAAAGCAGGAGATACATGTGTCAAGTATTACTGCCTGCATTTCTGAAATCCCTTTATCAACCCTCTTTAAAACTTTGAAGACTCCACAGGACTAGAATATATACAAGAAACTTACACCCTTATGTAAAAAAAGAGTAGTTTTGCATATATACAAAAGCCTCATTCCACATTAGAAATCTTTCCCCATTCTCCAATATCCTGAGAATACATTAAAAGGAAAGGAAAGCCTGTTAATAGTGTAAGGGTGGGGAAAAGCTGAAGGGGATTTGATGCTTTACAACAGGTCCTCACCTGCTCAAATTCATACTTCAGTTCCTGTTCTTGTACCCTAAGGACATCTCGTAAGTGATCAGTATGGGCAGCTGCCTGTCGGCGAAGTTGGGTTCTCATTTCATTCTCCATGGCATCTCTGACTTCCTCTACCTGTGATAAAAAAAACAAACAGTGATTAGTTCTCAAGTCTCCACATACTACTCCATGAAAGCTAAAGACTGATATCAACAACAATAGCAACTTCCATATTCTGAACTCCTACAACATGCCAAGTATGTGTACCCATCCTTTACTTCTGTGAATCAGAAAGCTGAACAACGGAAGGCAGCTCAAACAAGGTGACACAGCTGTTGCAAAAATCAGATTTCAAATAGGAGTCTCTCTGGTTCCCAAACTTGTGTTTTTCTCACATCATCAGGCTGCCTCCTACATAGAATACATACACAGTCATTTCCTCAATCACGCATTCCTCTGAGAAGTAGCTACCGTATATACTTGAGTATAAGCCGAGTTTTTTCTGGCACAAAATTTGTGCTGAGTTAGGGTTTTTCGGCACAAATTTTGTGCGGAAAAAACTCTGCTTATACTCGAGTATATACAGTAAATCCAGAATAGGGAGAAAAATAACTAGAGTTGGGATCAAATGTAGCTTCATCTCTGTGACCTTGGGGAAATTACCTTCTCAAGTCTCTATATTCTCATCTGTGGATAATAATGCCTACTTTGAGGAATTGTTAAAAAAAAAAAATTATGGGGTGGCAGTTACTGAACATAATTTTTCTAAACAAAAGAAAATAGCTCATTTTTAACATGAATTTAAACTCAACATGGACCAACCAAATCAGTGCAAAAATATATCTTGCCTAACAATTAGCTGGATCACAACAAATTACTAAACAATGATTATCTGAAATTCAGAACTTATTTTTTCTCAGAAACAATATAATGAATCAATGAATTCATTTAGTCAGTGTATAATTTATAAAGTGCCAGCCCCATGTCAAGCAGTGCCTACTAAATGTATGTATGCAACAGTGCTCATGGCAGAAAAACAAGAAACTTAACACCCTTATGTAAAAAAGAGTAGTTTGCATGTATAGTTCAACGGAGGAAGGTGACAGCAAACAAAAAGGACACCTCGGATTGTGATACTATTTTCTAAGTATGAATTTAAGCAGGTGAGGACCTATTATAAAACATCAGCTCCTCTTCAACCTCCTCACATTTTAAATGAATAAGGCAGGCTGGGTACAATGGATTATGCCTGTTATATCCTAGAGCTCTGGTAGACCAAGGCAGGGGGATTGCTTTAGCTTAGGAGACCAGCCTGAAAAAAAGCAAGATCCTGTCTCTATCAAAAATAGAAAAATTATCCAGGTGTTGTGTGGTGAGTGCCAGTAGCCCTGGGTACTCAGGAGGCTGAGGCAGGAGGATAGCTCAAACCTAGGAGTTTGAAGTTGCAGTTAGTGATGATCATGCCACTGCACTTTAGCTGGGGCAACAGAGCAAGACTGTCTTTTTAAAAAAAAAAAGGAGGAGGAGCCAGGAATGGTGGCTCATGCCTACAGCACTCTGGGTGTCCAATGTGGGTGGATTGCTTGAGCTCAAGAGCAGTATGAGTAAGAGTGAGAGTGTTTTTTTCTAAAAATAGAAAAAAACAAGCCAGACCTATAGTCCCAGCTATTCAGGAGGCTGAGGCAAGAAAATCACTTGAGCCCAAGAGTTTGAGGTTGTTGTGAGCTATAACACCACAGCACTCTACTGGGGGCAACAGAGTAAGACTCTATTTTCAAAAAAGAAAAAAGTACTATGACAGAGAGTAATACAGACACTCTACTTTAGATTGAAGGGATACAAAAGGCCCTGCTGATAAAATGACGTTTAAGCTTAGAAAGCTGAAGGTTGAAAAAGGGAAGACAGAGGAAGAACAAAGGTCCTAGGACAAAAGAGGCAGTCAAGGCACACACACAAAAATACCAACCAGAGTGCTCAGAGCAGTGAAATGAAGGGGAGCCTGACTCACACTGGGGCAAGATTAAGAGGCCTTTTTGGTATTGGTTAAGAATTTGGGTTTGATATTAAGTGAGTGATGTCAGTGGAGGATTTCTACAGTGTAATGTCTGATTAGACTGTATTTTATAAGGACCACTTGGCTGTGTATATAGACATATAGAAGAGTATGAAAAAAAGGGAAATATGTTGAGATGATAGGCTGGATTAAAGTGATGGTAATGGAGAAAGAGAAAAGTGGACAGATTTGGGATTTATTTTAGATGCAGGACTAGTAGGATCTGTTGAGGTTGATGGAGGACAACGAAGTGTGATTTGGGCTTGGATAGCTAAGTAGATGGTAGTTTATTTAGAAAAAAATAAGTTGAGGGCTTGGGAGACAGGTTGGAGAGAATCAGAAATTTATTTTGAAGGCCGGTTGCAGTGGCTCGTGCCTATAATCCTAGCACTCTGGGAAGCTGAGGCAGGTGGATTCCTTAAGCTCAAGAGTTCCAGACTAGCCTGAGCAAGAATGAGACCCTGTTCTCTAAAAATAGCCAGGTGTTGTGACAGGTGCCTGTATTCCCAGCTACTTGGGAGGCTGAGGCAAGACTTTGAGGTCACTGTGAGCTGAGATGCCACACGACACTCTACCAAGGGTGACAAAGTGAAACTCTTATCACACACACACACCCTCCCCAAAAAGAAAAAAGTTAGAAATTTGTTTAGAACACACGAAGAATAAAATGACTACTGAAAATCCAATTGGAGATATCAAGTAGATAGAAACTGGAAGCCAAGGCAAAAGTCTGAGCTCGAGATACAACTTTATCAGATATAGATGGTATTTAAACTTCAATACCACAGAACTAGATAAGAGTATTTAGAGACAGCTTAGGTGGAGAAAAGGTCTGAGAATCAATGCCAGGCATGACAGAATTTGAGAGGCTGAGCAGAGAGAGAGGCTAATGTGGGCAAAAGCCAGTGTAGTGTCTGGTAGCCTAGGCAGAAAAGCTTCAACCAGAGAAGTGGTGAACTGTGCTGCTGAGAAGACACAAAGGTGGAATGAGGAGTCAGGTTGCCAAATCAGCTGATGGACACATGTTTAATACATGATGTGCCCAGAGAGAGGGCTAAAGAAGCCATTTCATCCATTTCTAACCACCCACTGGCAGAGAAAAATATATTCAGACTCTAACAAGGATTCTTTCAGCACTGCTTTAGGGGACAGAGGCTCCACAAGATAATCCGGGATACCAGTACCTTCTTACTTTCTTACACTTTTGCACCTGCTCAATGTGAAGGAACTATGCTGGTTCAGTCCTTCATTAGAGGTTCTGACTGGAGAGCCTTAAGCTGTGTTCTAAAGATGGGTTGGTGTGACTCAAACGCAGTATTTTAAAGTCAGTGACTGGCAGTATGATCTCTAGAAGTAGACAATGAAATCAGATTCACTTTAAACATTAGGCAACAATTTTCATTTCTCCTACCTTTTTGTCCTGTTCAGCCTGTACTTCGCTTCTGTGATGTTCTAAGGCTTTTGCCACTGCAGAGTCAAAAGCCCGCTTTTCTTCCAGCTTTTGTTTTTCCAAGGCTAAGGTAATATGTTGCTTCTCTGTGGCCTTCTGTTCTGCTAGCTCTTTGTTTAGCTGATCAATGCGACGATGTGCATGAGCAATCAGGGAGTTCAGATCGTCAGTAGAAAGCTTGTCAGCTAAACAGAAAGCCCATATCTAAAAGTTAATGGTTTCACCAAAATAATACATCACTACAAAGTAATTTACTTGAAGTGATAATGTAACAGCTGTTAAAAAAACAAAAAGCAAAAAGTAGCTAACATAAAGAGATTTTAATTCTCCAATCAGAAGTTAATGTTTAACATCTAACAATAAAGATATTTTCAATGCCACGCAATGTAATTTAGTCGGCCTTCAGGTAACCAGCTCTTTTCCAGGAATCTCCTTCTAAACTGAACCAATTATAAACTGGCTATAACTTTGACTTTAAAGACAAAGTTTACATATACAACCACTTCTATACATATAAATTTTTATTTTTTTGAAGACAGAGAGTCACCCTGGGATTGAGTACTGTGGCATCATAGCTCATAGCAACCTCAAAGTCTTAGGCTCAAGAGATCCTCTTGCCCAAGCCTCCCCCCAAGTAGCTGGGACTACAAGTATCCACCATAATGCCCAACTATTTTCAGAGACAGGGTCTCCAGCTTTCCTAGGCTGGTCTCGAACTCCTGAGCTCAAGCAATCCACCTGGCTTGGCCTTCTAGAGTATTAAGATTACAGGTGTGAGCCACCTTGCCCAGTTTCTGTTTTTTGATGCCTGATTAGTCATAACAAACATTCAATTGAAGATTCTTTTCTGCTTAAACTCAAAAGCAAGGCCCCGCATGGTGGCTCATGCTTGTAATCCAGCACTCTGGGAAGACGAGGTGGGTGAATTCCTGTGCTCATGGATTTCAGACCAGTCTGAGCCAAAGCAAGACCTCATCTCTAAAAATAGCTGGGCGTGTACCTATAGTCCCAGGTACTTGGGAGCTGAGGCAAGAGAATCGCTTGAGCCCAAGAGTTTGAGGTTGCTGTGAGCTATGATGCCACAGCACTCTACCAAGGGTGACAAAGTGAGACTATCTAAATAAATAAATAATTAAAACTCAAAAGCAAATACAAATTCCCTTTCACTTTTCCTTAATGAGAGTTTTTGTTCCTTTTATTAAACACTTATTATTGTCTAAAACAGTGATCTATAATCAGAGTTTTGCAAAACACTCATGCCCAAAGATTCCCATGTATTTTTTTTTTTAATCCCACACTCCAAAAGTATTCTAAGCATATACTATAGGTTGAGTATTATGGCTCTTGTCTCGCTCACCTTTTCTCCTCCATGAGAGGGACCCACTTCCAACTCTATTTGGAAGTGCTCTAAACTTTCTCTTTGTTAAAACAAAAAAAAAGAATTATGGTTCTAACAGCAAAATATAGAATATTAAAAATTCTATGATAATTACTCAATTCCTCAATAAATAAATTGAAAAGCAAAAAACAAAGAGTAAGAAATTTACTGTCATGTGGAACACCTATTGATAAGTGATTCAAATTAAACAATTGTTAAAAACTCATTCTATGAAATGATAGGGGACATTTCAACACTGAATGGACATTAACAAATTGTTAAGTTTCAGGTGTGATAATGGCATAGTGAATATGTTTTTAAAACATACTGAAAGAATTTGCAAATAAAAAGAATGCGATATTTGGGATCTGCTTCTATATAAGTTGAAGAAGGATAGAAATATATGAAATAAAACTGGCTAATAACTGTTGAAGTTGGGTGATTGGTTCACAGAAGTTCATTATAGTTTTCTTCCTACCTTTTTTTTTTTTTTTTTGAGACAAATTCTCACTTTGTTGCCCTCAGTAGAGTGCTATGGAGTCATAGCTCACAACAACCTCAAACGTTTGGGCTTAAGCGATCCTTTTCCCTCAGCTTCCCCAGTAGCTGGGACTACAGAGTCCCACCCCCACACCTGGCTAGTTTTCTATTTTCTTAGTAAAAACTGTGTTTCGAGCTTGCTCAGTCTAGTCTCGAGCTCTTAAGCTCAAGCAATTCCCCCAGCCTTGGCCTCCCAGGATTACAGGAATGAGTCACCACACCTGGCCTCCTTTTTTTCCCTCCAAAACAGAGTCTCACTTTGTCACCCATGCTGGATTACTGTAGCAAAATCATAGCTCACTTGCAACCTTGGACTCCTCAGGTGATCTTCCTGAGCCTCCCAAGTAGCAGGGACTGCAAGCATGTGTCACATACAGAGCTAATTTTTAAGAGAGACAGTGTTTTGTTATGTTGTCCAGGCTGATCTTGAACTCTTGGCCTCAGGCAATCCTCTTGCCTTGGCCTCCCCAAATGCTAGGATTACAGAGATTAGCCACCACATCCAGCCTTTTCTACTTTTTAAATGTTAGAAATTCTCCAAAGTCTAAAAATAAAATCCATATTTTACACACTCCTCACATCTACATGATTCTAATAAATTGATGAAACATGTTTGTTCATGAGAGCACATGGATGCCAAAAGCATCAAATTCAGATTTATCACATGGGATATAATTCTATTTTATATTATGTACATGGCTTAGCATAAGAATCATAGGCACGACAAAAGACTTTAGTCTATTAAGAATCAGGACAAAAGCCTTTAAATGTAAAATATACATAGTTACTCACCAAGGTCAGAAACACCTGCAAAGGAAACAGAGCAACAGTTTGAAAGAAATAATGTACTACTTCAGTTACTGATCATTAAATAGAACCATCCAAAAGAAAACAAGAAGGAACCAGAAACCCATACCAAGAAAAATATATTTAATATTGGAAAGCAAAATAATAGAGGTATTTCCCCTCATTTTTTTTTTTTTTTTTTGCAGTTTTTGGCCGGGGTTGGGTTTGAACCCGCCATCTCCGGCGTATTGGGCATATTGGCCACCCTATTTCCCGAAATTTAAAGGGAGTATAAAACAACATAAATCAAGGTAAATTCTAGTATTTTAGAAAAGAATCATTGATATTAAAAGTAGTTTTGGTTTTAAGAGACTTAACTCTATTTCAACAAAGCAATCAACTTAGATCTTTCACAAAAACTATAATTTTCTTTCATCCCCTCTCATCTGCATTAGTTCATAAAGTATTTTGCTAAATCACTGACTTATTTTGCTAAGTCTGACTGACTGCTCTCATAGGCCTGTCCTAATAGTTTAAATACTTAATAAATTAATCTTTTTATTTGGAAATTTAAAAATAATGAACTCAAATTTACATTTAATCTTTGCTAATTAAACTAAGACTACCTGGTTGGAGGGTAAGAAAGAAAAAAAAATAACATTCTGAATAGTCTGAATGATGCTCCCCACCAAGACCACAAGTACCAAAGTGTGAACATTTGATGAGAGGAGAAGCACAGCCTACTGCTCACCATGAGCTTCTTCCTAAATATAGTCTGCCCTGAGCTTTTTAATGATCCTTGGATTCAACAAGTTCAAAGACAGGTATTTTTCACCCAAAAGGATTCTAAAAGTTAACTGTTTAACCTGGAGTCCAACCAAAGAAAGAGGTATAGTGCTAGTGTTATAGGATAGGCTGGCAAAGTTGGACAAAGTGAGAGATGCTATGTCAGTCTCAACGTGGCTCATAACCATGGCTATACATGCACTGTAGTCACTAAGTAATTAAGGAAATATGCAGTGGGGATGCTGACAATCCATAGCTTTCACCTCATCCTCCAACCCTGGCAAGTTCCTTCCCCCACAAGTATCTACTCTGAATTTGGGCTTTATTCTGTGAAGAGGGACTTGAGTGAAATTAAAAAATGATAAATTTGGAGGTTATCACTGGTGTGTACTTTTTTATATTTGACACACATGTATCCTTAAACAATACATGGTTTGTTTTACACATTCTTAAACTTCACGTAAATGATATCCTATCCTGTGTGTTCTTCCGTAACTTTCTGGTTTTTCTTTTGGGGGGGTGGGGTGGTGTTTTTTAAATTTCCTAAGGGTATATACAATTAGGTTACATTATTTGCATTTGTTAGGTAGAGTCCAAGTTGTGGTTGAGCCCTTCAACCAGGAGGTGTGTCAAATACCCTATACTGTGCCTATTAGATGAGAGTTTATCACACCCTCTCCCTCTATGCTCCTCTCTCCTCCCCCCCCCAATTGAATTTGTGGGGTTTTTTGTTTGTTTTTCTTAACATTTATGTGAGAGTTGTAGTTCCAGTTCATTCATTTGCACTGCCACATAAAAGAGACATTTAGCTGTTTCCAATTTTTCTGCTCTTACAAATAATGCTGCAATCCACATTTTTACATGAATTTCCCTGAGTACCTGTGAGTCTTCTAGAGCACATACCTGGGAGTTGAAAAAACATTGGATCAGGGAATATATACATCTTCAACTTCATGAGGTATTGTAAGTTAGAATTCAACAAACAACTTGCTAAATGACTACTTCCTAGCATATTTCCTATTCTTCATTTTCAGTGCTCCTGGAAAACACACTAGGTGGCCCAAATCCCCTCACCCTCAGATTACTCCAGTAGCGTTTAACCAGCTTCTATGCCCTTAGGCCCTCCCCTCCCTATACCTTCAATCTTACAAAAATGAATTTTCCTCATTACTATCACATTACTCCTCTTCTCAAAAAGCCAAAAGAGGGTTCATGCTGCTGACATAAATCAATCAGGCAGAGAACAGTTAAGCTAGTGGGTAAGAATCTTGACTCTATCCCAATTCGGAGCAAATTACTTCTCTCCATCTCAGTTTTCTTAACTATAAAATGAAGATAAGAACAAAACTTACCTCATAAAGCTGCTGTGAACATTAAATAAGTTAATATTATGTGAAGCACTTAGAATACAATGCCAGGCACAAACTAATGCTCAATAACATTAGCTGTTATTTGTTTGGGACTTTGCTCAACTACAGAGAATACAAAAAGAAGACCAGACGCAATGAACATTGCCCTACACGTATAGCCTAGGGAAATAATAACAAAAGAGCAAAATGACTCAAAACACAAACTGGTACTAACAACTTAGTAAGTTTTAAGTGCATTCTGATTTCAAAGGTAAAGACAATTACCAGGGGATGGGGTAATGCTGTAATAATTACTATCTCCAGAAGTACACAAGAAATCAGTAATGTTAGTTGACCCCAGAGAGGAAAATCATATGGCTGTGGGTAAGGGTAGAAGAAAACTTCACCAAATGCCACCTGGACCTTTCAAATTTTATATCCTATATATGTATACTCTATTTTAAAAAATTAATAAAAATGTAAATGAGGGTTGCTCAAAAATATAACTCAAGAGACTGCATTACCTAGGACTTCTACTTCTCAAGCCTGGCACTACTGACATTCTGGGTAAGATAATCCCAGAGTGAGATTATCTTAGTCCTGTAGTACACAGAGTGAGGGCCACTCTGTGTACTACAGGAATATCTGGGACTATCTCTGGACTCCACCCACCACATACTAGTAACACTCTTCAGTTGTGGCAAACAAAAATGTCTCTAAGTATTGCCAAATGTCCTCTGGGGTGGACAAAAATGCCCTGGGTTGAGAATTACTGCTTTAACATTTTCATGTTTTACAAACAGGTACTGTAGGCAAAAGAATAGGAAAAAAAGTTAACAACTTCATAGCCGGGCATTGTGGTGAGCACCTGTAGTCCCAGCTACTGGGGAGGCTGAGGCAAGAGAATTGCCTAAGCCCAAGAGCTGGAGGTTGCTGTGAGCTGTGATGCTATGGCATTCTACCGAGGGCAACAAAATGACACTGTCTCTAATTTAAAAAACAAAAAACTAAAACTAAACGTCAGAGTTATTTTTAAATAGCCTTGACTCCACTTCCTGCCTTTAAATCTCCCTAGTTCACCATTATACAGATAAAATTCCTGCATTGGTCTTTATTGCAACCCTGACACCTTCAGCCGAGAAACCTATAACATGAAAAGTTTGGTTTCTAACAGATGCTAGCATTGAAATAGTATTTTAATTTTGCTGAGACTCACAATTTCTGAGATTCTTAGTATTTTCACAGCACTTCAGAGAAATGTTAACTACTTCCTGTAGTTACACCTGTATAAAAGTTAGTCAAAGTTCCTTGAGGTCTGAGTCTTTGTAAATGGATAGCCAGAAAGCTGATTTCCTTCTCACTGAAGGATCCCTAGGTGAATTCTCAATAGCCTTGTGTTGTCACAGAGCAATTATAAGGTGTACCTTAAATAATTCATTGCAAATACTTTTAAAGTATCAAGCATTTTAAATAATTTTATGTGTATCACACAGATGTGTACATGTGTGTTGTGTATATATAAAATATGTAAAAGATATTTTAATAGAATCAAGGTTGTAATGCCACTCTCACTCAGATTCCAAACTGGGATTTTTTGAGTAACAGAAATCAGAGTGGAATCATGTAACATGAAATTAAACCATGACTTGAACCTGTGTTCACCATTGCTAAAACTATGGGAGTATGGTCACAAGTGCGTCATCTGTCTCGACTATTGAAATACTGAAACAATGAATGTACCATACAGCAAAAGAGGATAAGATGCCATATCTCTTATTTGGACTAGATGAATAGAGTTGAAGCAAATTTAGTTGATCAGTTTTTAAAAATCAAAAAAAGTACTGTTACTTCAGTTTACTTACTCATCCCCTTCCATCCAGGAAGGACTTCTGGAGTAATACTATCCAGTTCTCGTTTAAAGTCATCCCGGGCTTGGACCACCAGCTCATGATACTGTGATACGACCTTAGCCTCAGACTGAGCTGCCTGGACCTGAGCAAATATAAAATGTGTATCATAAGAGTGAACAGAAAGTACCATAACTATTCTAAGAAATAATAGTCCTATTATTTATATATGTTTTTAAATAATAATATCCTATTATTTATGAACTATTCTAAGAAGTAATAGTCCTTTATTTACGTACGTTTTGTTGGGAATGTGTAAAAAATATACACATAGAAACCTGAAGCTCAGAAAAAGGAACATAAGCCTTGTCTTTGTTTCCTTCTAATTCCTAATCAAACACTAGGAACAGGGCTTTTTCCATCCTACTGTATGCCTTTCCCTCTCTCGGGGTCATGGGAAATTATCCACACAGGTCATACAACTACAGACAGAAGATTGGGGCTACAAAATCAAAATTTTCATAAGTGACAATAACCAAGACCCAAAATGTTCCCTATTATAAAAAACATCATAAATACTGAATAACTACTTTGTATTTGAGGCTAGTTTTTAAAAATAATAAAAACAAATTTTCTTTGCAGGGAAAGGAGAGAGAGATGGCAGGAATGTTTTTATTTTCCTGTAAAAGACCTAGGAAACACACCTTTTTGACCACATTATCCAGATCAACTATCATGTTGTGAAGTTTCCCCTCTGCGGCAGTTATATGAGGTTTGGCCCCAGCAACCTCTTTTTTCTTTGCATTTTCAATCACACTTTTCATCTTCTCTAACTCTTCACTGGAAACCAACAAAACGCATCAAGGATTAGTATAATTCTGTGACAACTTTATTAAAGAGTTTTGAGTCCGTACAATAAACAATTGTAAAGCAAATGAATGAAACATAACTTGAAAAAAAAAATTACCAATGCTTCACCAACAACTGAAAACACCTTGGCCAGAATCTAGATTTAGTAGGTGAATCAAAGAAGAAGCATGCTGTCTGGGAAGATCCAGACTTCAGAACTTAACAGACCTGAATTCAACTTCCAGATCAGCCTCTCATGTCCTACAAGCTCTTGTGTAAGGATTAGAAATTCATGAGAAGTACCTGACACAGTACCTGATACATCTTAAGCACTCAAAAATAGCAGCTCTTGGAAGGATAAGGCTGACTCCCCTCCAGGCACAGAAGGGGAGGTAAAGGCACAGGAGAAGGCCAAGGACCTCACTGAATAAATAAATCAGTCCTGGGGACTCCACAATTCAGAATGTTTCATACAGTAGACAAACTGTGGCCTACCTAACCATAAAACACAGAACTCAAGAGAACCCTGACACATAATTTAGTGATGTGAACATAATGTCTTTTTTTTTTTTTTTTTTTGAGATAGAATCTCACTTTTAATCAAAAATTGTTGCTCTTGGTAGAGTACCGTGGTGTCACAGCTCACAACAACCTCCAACTCTTGGACTTAAGTGATTCCCCTGCCTCAGCCTCCCACGTAGCTGGGACTACAGGTCCCTCCCACCATACAGGCTATTTTCTTAGAGACGAGGTCTTGCTCTGGGGCTCAGGCTGGTCTTGAACTCCTGAGCTCAGGCAATTTACCTGCCTCAGCCTCCCAGAGTGCTGGGATTATAGGCATGAGCCACCATGCCCAGCCAATAACTATGTCTTAAATCTCCTAAAACACATGCTAGTTTTATTAGAAGACCTCTGTTTTTCCATCAATAATAAATATTTTAAGAAACTCAGCAAAAGTTTAAATGACATAACTAATCCATGCTGTTGATGAGAATCTTTAGTCAAATATAGGTTTCTATTATCAGAGGTTGATCTATATTTGGGTTAATCCTAGTTTTAGCCAAATCCAGGAATCGAGGTCAAAATGGCGTAAAACTTGACCTGCTGTTACGCTCATGCTTACTACTTTTGTTAAGTAAAGCAAACAGATTATGACATACTTTCTAAATTCTGATAAAACTGCCCAAACCATCTCAGCAAAATCTTGAAATTATAACAGAATCTCAGCAAATCTACAGAGATATATCAACTAAGTAATATCCAAAAGAAAGCTGATTTTATGTAAGATCCTTATGTAAGTTTCTGCCAAATTTACTTTTGCTCAATTATATTTTCTTCCCTCTCTCTTTTTACACTTTTGTGCTCCTGATAACAAATCATATAAAGTTTAAGGAGAGAAAGGAAAGAAGCGTTTCTCTGCCTCCTCTTTCTTCTACACAAACAGTACAAAGAAAACCCAACCCCAAGAAAACCACCAGTAGGCCCTAATTACTTGTTAAAGTCCATGAGTAATTACTTGGCTTTGAGAAGTGCATCAGCAGCTTCATCTACTGCCTTTCTGCGTTCCTTCAATGCACCCTCCACTGTGCGCCACTGAGCAGACTTCTTCTCAGCTGCCATCTAAACAAAAAAGAAGGATATTGTTCCATTTGGGTTTGAACCTAATTCCTTAATATAATGCAACTTCCTGCCTTCCTATACGGATGTAACCAGGATGTTAAATATCCTGTGTGGGTTCCACTTTGCTGAGCTCTGATATTTAAATGTTTTTCTTACACCTTAAATTATATGGAATTTTCTTTTAAGTTGTCAAAGTCTGTAGTTTCCAGCTATTAACATCTAAAGTCTAATTCAACTCCTTTGTGATGTACCACTAGGTACATAATATGACTGAAAACATGTAGAATACGTGTAAAGTTTTTAAGAACTGCACAGTTATGGTGGTGGCAAAGTAACCTTAGTGATCATGCACATTTCTAATCCTTGAGATTTACCATTTCTGTATTTACTTTTATTTTACTCTTTAAATGACTAGGTGTCAAGATACATTTTTATGTACTAAATAACTGAACATTATTTATTATTTTTAGTTTTTTAAAGACAAGGTCTTGGCTCTGTTGTTGTTCAGGCTGGAATATAGTAGCATGACTGTTGTTCACTATAACCTCAAACTCCTTGGCACAAGCAATCCTCCTGTCTCAGCCTCCCAAGTAGCTAGGACCATGGGCATGCACTAGCATGTGTAGCTAATTTTTCTGTATTCTGTAGAGAAAGGGTCTTACTACTGCCCATGTTGGTCTCAAATTCCTGGTTTCAAGCGATCCTCCTGCTTCAGCCTCCCAAAGTCCTGGGATTATAGGTGTGAGCCAGAGTGCCCAGACTGAATGTAATTAGAAAGGGAAACTACTGAGTCCTAGTATTACATTTTGAAATCAATGTTATTATTTTATCCTTGGAAAAATTCAAAATAAATTAAATATCAGCATAAACATTTAAAATAGCTGCTTTTTAGGGAAATGTGAGATCACCCTGCATTATTTCTTATAACCTACATGTCAATCTAAAAGTATATCAAAATTAAAAAATTTATCTAAAGAAATTGTAGGCAATTTTAAAGCAAAAAATAGATGTGAGCACTATTAAGATATGAAGCAAATCAAAACAAATTCTTATACTGTATCAGTGTTTTAAGATAAAGCACCATATATAAAATTCATTTTAAAAAATTTAAAGAACATTGTCAGTTTTTTTGTTTGTTTGTTTGTTTTTTTAAGATAATTACTCTAGGCTTTCTTCACGTAGTGAGGCAAAGTCCACACCATGAGGAAGAATCAATCTACTACACAGTGTATGCCTAATTACTCTGTGGCTTACCTCAGAATTATCCATGGCTGCTTTCAGTATGTTGGAGTGTGCATTGACGGCCAGGACTGCAGCATTCTGAGCTGCAACAGCCTGCAGAGTGATGCTTGCAGTATGGCTCAGAGCATCTTCTAAGCTCTTGGCTAGAGCTGAAAAAATTAAGGAACAACAAAATATACATGAGACTCAAATTTATGGAATCAAAATTTCACTCAAAAATATGCTAAAATATTGATAATTAAATATGCATAATGATTCTATCAGGCTTATTATACTATTTTTACTTTTATGTATATATAAGGCTTTTTTTAAATAAAAAGTGCTTTGGTTCTTTTTAAAAAGTTGTTTAAGAAAGCTAACATATTTCAAATGGGAGAAATAAGGTTTAGACTCTATAGCCCCTTTTATCTAATAGAGGCTATAAATTCAGCAAAATTATCAGCTTTTTCCATTTCAAATAAGAATCTCATCAACCTACAAGGGAAAAGAGGTACCCATTTTGATCCCCTCAGTAAGAAGTAATAATACAGCAAAAGATAAAATAAAGAGATAAGAAAGAAAAAAAAAAAAAAAAGACTAACAAGAAAAGATGCAAATAAGAAAGGCAAAAGCAGCTTGAAATGAACAGTGTTTTTCCACAAAAGGTATCACAAATGTTCAAGGTGCTACCACCTAATAAGAAAGTATTTCTATATGCTGCTTCAGGAATACCAAAGGTAAGCGTAGAATAATTTAAATATGGAAAAAGGGTTATTTGAAGAAAAAAGCCCAGAGAGAATACTAATTAATAATAACTGATAACAGAGATGACAAAAAATGGAAGATATTTTGGCAAGTCAGACAAAAGCAAAAAGTGATTTTTGAACAAAAGAAGCATAAACTGGTGATGAATAAACAAAACCTGATAAACCAACATGTGGTACCTCTGCAACAAAAGAGAAAGCTATTATACGAATGAGAAAATACCAAGAAATTAATGTGATACTGAAGTTAAACTGAAGGGCAAGGTGATGTAAAGAGACAAAGATGCAAGGGAGAGAAAATGTGGTACTACATATTTGGCATGCACAATATGGTTGAGTTAATGGTGGACATCTACACGCAGATGGCAGTGAACCACTTTATTGAGGCCACAGAAAGCAGGCTGCAGGGAGTCTACTTCAAGCCCTCTGCTTCAAGCCCGCTTCAGTTCTGATCACTGATAAAAATTACACACATAAATGCACACATTTTTAAATTTGGGAGAAAACCAAAAGGCAACAGATAAAATTCTAAAAATTTTCACTTTGCCCAAAATAACAGAGGAATTAGACAAAGAAAAAAAAGATAAGACATCTCCATTTTAAATGTATAACTTAATATAAGGTGCCCCCATGATAAAGTGTGAAAAGTGAAGAAAAAAATACAAATGAAAGAAAAAGTACCGTTGAAGTAGCAGAGACTTAAGGAAAAATAAAGACATGGGAAAGGGTATAGAAATAACTCACTTATTTACAAGTCATTTATTCAACATTCTCAACTCTTTGTAACATGGACAAAAATTTAGAAGAATGCAAAAACAAAAACAAAAATCCAAATCTAAATACCCAAATAAATGCCCAACACCTATGTTCATTCTGTCCCTTCTACTCTTTTACACAATCTTAGCAAATTCAGCTCCTCAACATGTTAGAAAGGAAACGGGGAATGGCACAGTGGCTCATGTCTATAATCCTAGCACTCTGGGAGGTAGAGGCAGGAGGATTACTTAAGTAGGATTACTTAAATTCAGGAGTTTAAGTCCTAAGCTTAGTTTAGTCTCTACTAAAAATAGAAAAATTAGCCAGGTTGCCTATAGTCCCAGCTACTTGAGAGGTTGAGGCAGGAGATTGCTTGAGCCCAGGAGTTTGAGGTAGCTGTGCACTGGACCGAGGCTATGGCACTCTAGTCCAAGCAACCAAGCATGAAAGCATGACTTTGTCTCAAAAAAAAAAAAAAAAAAGAGAGAGAGAGAGAGAAAGGAAACTAATAGGTGATGGGGAGATCAAAAAAGTATAAAACAACTGCCATGAGAATTTAAAACAGTCTGTCCAGCAAAAAGCTATATACCCCACTATCTCAGAGACTTTAATATATACCACAGCAAAGTACAGTAAATTATGTTCCATGTGCTTTAAGAGAAGAAAATACATTTTTGGTATCTATTATCTTTTTTTAAACTATCAAAAAACTTACCATAAAATTGAGACTTATAAATGAATATGCTTATAGCAAGAAATCAGCAACTTATAGAACATTCCATGCCCTAACTATGTCAGGTAAAAGCTGCCAGAGTGGGAGTCCAGAAGCTAGACTGATAAAGCAGAATGTGAGCCATTCCAGCTCCAACAAATAAATTTACAAGTTTAACAATTAAAACCCTCTCAAACAAGTTGCTAAAACATAATCAATTTCTGTTTCCCAGACAATGAAGATCTTTAGCACTAACCATAATAAACCAAATGGAGAAAGTACATGTATTATTTGAAATTTTCACCAATCATAAACAAGAGCCCTTAACCCCTGAGTACAAGAAGTTTAGATGGAAAGAACACAATAAAATGAAAAAAAACAAACAAACAAAAAAAAAACTACAAATAACTGATAGATGACAAACTTGTGCTCATGATCACAAGAGAGAGCAACTGAGAGATGACCCAAAGTCTTTAAAAAGCTGTTTGATTTACATACACTCAAGCTTAACTTGTTCTTGTTTTTCCTGTTGTGCAAGGCGAGCTGCAACTTCTTCAGGTGGTCGCTCCCTTACAGAAGATGAGGATGCTTCCTCTTGCAGCAAAAGTAAATAAGAGGAAATCAAATTTCAGCACAGAATTTTAACAGCTAATAGGGACATAAAAACAGCATGTTTTCAGCTTGGCACCCATAGCACAGTGGTTACGGCGCCAGCCACACACACTGACGCTGGAGGGTTCAAACCCGGCCCTGGCCAGCTAAACAACAATAACAACTGCAACAAAAAATAGCCTGGTATTGTGGTGGGCGCCTGGCGCCTGTAGTCCCACCTACTTGGGAGGCTGAGACAAGAGAACCACTTAAGCTCAAGAGTTTTAGGTTGCTGTGAGCTGTGATTTTAAGTTGCTGTGAGCTGTGACATCATAGTACTCTACTGAGGAAGACATAGTAAGACTCTCTCCAAAAAAAAAAAAACCAAACAAAAAAAAAAAAACAGCATAGTTTGTACTTGCCAGTTACATCAATGCACAGTACTTTTGAAGTAAGGATTCTAAAGCCACATCACCACTCCTCATGATTCCATAATGAAGAAACAGGAATTGGCTCTTAACTTCTTTGTTTTCAAAGATTTATTCAAACTTTTGAATTTAAAAAATGTCCTAAGCAAGTCTAAAGACTTAAACCCAGAATAAACGCATATTTAAATAGTGTCTAGGAGCTGCCTAGGCCTTAAACAGTTCTGATGAGCACATCATGCATAAAAGAATAAATATAAGCAATTAAACTACCTGAAAGGGCGGGTGTGGGCTTTTCTTCACCAGTTCCAGGGTGATCAGTTTTCATAGCTTCTTCATGCTGAACACCAGGGGCTGGTACTGACAGGGTATCACCTGCTGCGGAAATAATTTGAGCTGCCTCTGTAGGTGCTATAAATATATGTTACTCATGATATTTATACTTTCCTGGATTAACAGAAAGGCATATAAACCTACTAATACTACACTCTACTTCACGCCTGATTCCTCAAAGGCACAAAAACAGGTACTGTCACATGTTTGAATAATACAAAAACAAGGGCACTGTCCACCACATATACAAACTCACACAAAATGGACAGAACAAACGAAAGAGGTCTTGTCTTCATCACTGCATGTTAATGTTCAGGCAAGACTTCTAGGAACAGTATTAAATCTTAACGCACAAAAAGTGAACATTAGATTTACATGATATGGAAAAAGAATAGCAAAAAAAAAGTCTATAATAAAAACATTCAAAAGAAAGTAATTAATCAAAGAATGTTTTTTAATTGTTTTGAGATGAAAGGAGAGGTGCTGAGCAGAAAGAGGAATATAGTTTTATACACAAAGAAGAAAGTACACAGTGAAAACCAAATGTTAGTAAATAAGAACAGAATTTTAAAAAAAATTACAGGCTCGGTGCCCATAGCACAGTGGTTACAGTGCCAGCCACATGCATTGGGGGGGTGGGGGGGGGTTGGAACCTGGCTGGGGCTAGCTAAACAACAAGGACAACTGTAACAAAAAAATAGCCAGGCATTGGGGCAGACACCTTTAGTCCCAGCTACTTGGGAGGCTGAAACAAAAAAAATCACTTAAGCCCAAGAGTTTGAGGTTGCTGTGAGCTGTGACACCATTGCACTCATAGTGAGACTCTGTCGCAAAAAAAAAAAAAAAAAATTACAGGGGCCAGCTGTGGTGGCTCACACTCGTAGTTCTAGTACTCTGACAGGCTGAAGGTGGGAGGATCCCTCGAACTCAGGAGCTCTACACCAGCCTGAGCAAGAGTGAGACCCCATCTCTACTAAAAATAGAAAAATTAGCTGGGAGTTGTGGTGGGCACCTGAGTCCCAGGTACTCTGAGGCAAGAAAATCACCTGAGCCCAAGATTTTAAGGTTGCTGTGAGCTATGATAACGTCCAGCCTTACCTAAGGCAACAGGGTAAGACTGTTACCGAGGGAGACATAGTAAGACTCTCTCAAAAGAGTGACCCAGACTGGAAAAAAAAAAAAAAAAAAAAAATCTATTTTTAAAGAAAGGAACATTAAAAACCTAATAGCCTACCAATTATAAACAATAGTGTTGATAGAAAAGAAAAATAATTCCAGAGATGCAATGGGGGGTAGGAGGGAGCGAGAGCAACAAAATAGATAAAAAATTTTGAATGAAGGCCCCACATAAGAGATACAGCCGGGTTGTCACAAAACCCATTAATTGTTCTCCCTGCTTCTACCCTTAATCTATTATCTATACACAACAGCCAGTATGACGGTATTAATCTAAGTCAGATTACTCCCCTGGTTCAGCATCCTTTTCCTGTCCCACCCAGAATACAACACAATCCTTACAATGGCTTCCAAGGACTGCCAGGATAGGCTTCCTGCTCACTACTCTTAATTGCATTTGCTTCTGTTTCCCCCCTCACTTAGTTCACCCCAGCCTCATGTGACCCAGACTGAAATAGGCCAGCCTTTCCACCAGCTAATCCCACAGCCTGGAATGCTTTTCTAGACCAGCCTATGTGACTTACTCCCTTCTTTCTTTTTGGTCTTTGCTCAGAATACCCCTTCCACGTATGGCTTTTTTATTTACTCCTTTTAAAACTACAATATTCTCTCCCACAATGTTTGACTCCCATATATTTTATTTATTTATTTTTTTGACTCCCATATATTTTACCTTTTATTATCGTATGATCTCCCTCTCCTACCAAGGAGTAATAGATGAAAAAAAATTTTAAACTACTTTGTTCACTGCCATATCCCTACCCTACAAGAATGCCTAGCACATAGTAGACACTCAATGAATATCTGCTGAATGAAAGTAAGTCAGGAGGTTTAATCCAGGACAGAAGTAACAAAAGAAATACATAAGGCCAAGCGTATACTGAACAGGTTAGAGTTAGGCAAGCAAGGGTTGTAAATTAAGGGGATGACTAGGGGCTGGGCTTGGCAGCTCACACCTGTAATTCTAGCACTCTGGGAGGCTGAGGCAGGTGAACTGCTTGAGCTCACAGGTTTGAGACCAGCCTGAGCCAGAGTGAGACCTCCTCTCCAAAAATAGACAGAGTTGTGGCGGGTGCCTATAGTCCCAACTACTTGGGAGGCTGAGGCAAGAGAATAGCTTAAGCACAAGACTTTGAGGTTGCTGTGAGCTGTGGAGCCAGGGCACTCTACCAAAGGCTACAAAGTGAGACTCTGTCTCAAAAAAAAAAAAAGGAGGGGGGGGGGGAATGACTGGTTAATTCTGAAGGCAAAAATTATCTACAGGGATTAAAGCCAGACTCTTTCACCATTGAGAGAAGAATAAAGTTAGTGAAGAGGTAGAAAAAAGAGAAGGGAAAAGGCTAGAAGGAAAATAAAGTGTAGAAGGGAAAAATAAAGTCTGTTACAAACAAGGTAATTCTTGCTGCTACCCTCACTTAATAGCTGTTCATAATAAAGCCCAATTCCCCATCCCACTCAACCCCTCAAATGAAAGCCAAATAACAGGTGAGAATGCTCCTTTCCCCAGTATAAGAGCTGAAGACCCAAAGAGACTTTCTTGGGGAAGGGCCTTCCTCTTAAATGTGGGTATAAATACATCAGAAAAATTCATTTATTGGTGGCGCCCGTAGCTCAGTGGATAGGGTACAGGCCATATTCACCCAGGCTGGCAGATTCAAACCTGGCCCCGGCCAGCTAAACAACAATAACAACTGCAACAAAAGAATAGCCAGGTGTTGTGGCAGGTGCCTGTAGTCTCAGCTACTTTGGAGGTTGAGGCAAGAGAATCACTTAAGCCCAAGAGTTTGAGGTTGCTGTGAGCTGTGATGCCATAGCACACTTACCAAGGATGACATAGTAAAACTCTGTCTCAAAAAAATAAAAAGAAAGAAAAATTCATTTATCTATAATTTTAAAGGGATGATTTTAAATATAAGTACCTGTTGTTGATGCTGGAGTATCTCCCTTTTGTTTTTGGAGTTTTGAGGCAGGCTGCTTAGATTCTTTCATTACCTCTGATACACTAGAGATTTTTAGTGGAGCAGACTCAATCTTGGGAAATAAAAACATTTACATTTCAGATATAACACTACTTTTTGAAAAGTAACACAGTAATACGCAGTATTTTAAAATTCAAATCTCTCAAGCTTTTACCAAAGTTATCAACACTTTACCACATAATGCATTTTATTAACCAAAGTAAGAGAATCCACCATTATTAGAAGAATGCAACCCAAAATTTTCATTCCAAGTGACTAGCACATACTTTAGTAGTAATAAAGGCTTCGTTTAGGGAACTAATAAAGTCCATGATGTATGACCTTCCCATTAAACACCATTCATTTTATATATACAATACTATTAATAAGAAGACTTTATCATTTCTTTTCTAAATCAAACTATGGTGTCTTTTTTATGCCCTCAGTTAGAAGCAAATGATTATTAGAGGCTCTGAGTAAAAATAAAAATCAGTTTTTTATTTCTCTGATTTCCAGGATTCATACACTATATACTAAGATACATGACCAATTTATAAGTAATGCCCACTCTCCTCTTTCCTAATTACTGCCTGCCTTAAGTCTAAGGCCCTGTTCACTGAAGAACACTGCCAGACGATACGCCAGAAAACATTACTGAGTAATAGAAATAACAGCAGAAACTCTGTAAGTTGACCACCCAAGGAACTATAACAAGTTGGTCAACACATTGGGGGGGGGGGGGGGGTCAACACAAAGAACTAGGCCTACTATACCGATACGTATATATGGTGCATGTCTGGTCTATGAACATTAGGTCAATTTAAGAAGATGGCCAGTGCAGAAGGGTGATCAACTATGGAGGTTCTATGGTATTTTTATTTCTACTCATATTGTCCCATTTTTTGCTGGGATTTAGGGAGTGAGACTCAGACAGCCCTAAGATGACTACCTAAACATAACAGAAAAGGTTTTGAACTTGTCTCTATCAGAAACCAGAATAAGTCCACTTTCTTTGTATTCAAATGGTGTTAATTTTAAGTTATGAATAACACTTTAGGCTGGTACAGTGGCACATGTATATAACTCCAGCACTTTGGGAGGCTGAAGTGGAAGAGGATTGCTTGAGCCTAGGAATGGTAGTGGATACCTAGCTATTCAGAAGACTGACACAAGAGGATAACTTGAGCCCAGGAGTGCAAGGCTGCATCAAGCTGTGATTACACCATTGCACTCCAGCCTGGGCAACAGAGCAAGACCCTATTTCAGTCAGTCAGTCAGTCAGTCAGTCAATTAATCCATCAGAAAAACAAGTAACAAGCCAAATAATACAAAGATGTATCAGTAGCTTTAATTTGTCTCTTCATTGCTCTTTTCCTGTCTAGTTTTTTCAGGTAGCCCTTCCTAATAGCCTGAAATCTATGCTCCCACCCCTATGCATAAGCCCAAGTATATATACATATACAGTTTTCACTTCCTTAAACTAAAATACTGTTACATTGCACAAATTACCAAGTTACTTGCTTTTTTTTTTTTTCATTTAACAACATAGAATGGATATTCTTTTTCAGGTCAATAAATCTTTTTATTTATTTTTATTGATGTTTCTATTTATTTTGAGATAAAGTCTTACTATGTCACTCTTGGTAGAGTGCTGTGGTGTTAGCTTACAGCAACCTCAAACTCTTCAGCTTAAGCGATTCTCTTGCCTCAGCCTCCCAAGTAGCTGGGACCACAGGTGCCTACCACCATGCCCAGCTATTTTTTTGTTATAGTCGTCATTGTTTTTAGCAGGCCTGGGTTGGGTTTGAACCCGCTAGCCCTGGTGTATGTGCCAGCACCCTACCCACTGAGCTACAGGCGCCGAGCCAAGAAATCTTTTTAGTTGCTTTAATATCCTCACATAAGGATATCCCATAATTTGGTTAATTGTTCTATTTTATAGACATTCAAGTTTTTTTGTTTTGTTTCACCTCTACAAACAACAATCCAATGAACATCTCTGTCCATATAATTGAAAAGCACCATAGTGTGATATCTGTGGGTTAGTTTCCCAGAAGAGAAACTGCTAGGTCAAGGAGGGTGTATATTTTTAACAGATGTTAATAAATCACCATCACATATCCTAGCATTCTGGGAAGCTGAGGTGGGTGGATTGCTTGAGCTCATGGGCTTGAGACCAGCCTGAACAAGAGCAAGACCCTCAATACACATAAAGGTTCTAGCAACTCATACTCTCACAATAAGTGTATGATCTATTTCCAAATTTAGTTGTTCTATTCCTCTAATTTATTTTTCTATATCACAACCTTATTTTGTTAAAGCAGCATTATAATAAAGTCACTATTTAGAAAAGCAAGTCCTAATTTCTCTCTACGCCTTTTGCAAAGTGTTCTTGACTATTCTTATATATCATTAATTCTTCCATATGAACTTTAAAAACCTTTTATTCATCCCTTTAGAAAAATCCATCAGAATTCTTACAGATTTGTGTGCGTACACATAGACCATAAAACATAATTTCTCTCAAATATATACAGATTTGAGTGGTAACTATGGCTCAAAGAGTAGGACACCGGCCCCATATGCTGGAGGTTGCGGGTTCAAAGCCAGCCTCAGCCAAAAACTACCAAAAAAACTATACACACACATACACACACATACACACACATACACACACATACACACACATACACACAGATTTAAGGGAAATCTAAGATAAAAACATATTTGATACTTTTAAGATATTAATTTCTGTCTAGTAATATAACATTTATATTTATTAAGGCAGGTTCTCTTTTTTTTTTTAAACAGAGTCCTTAAGCTGTTGCCCTGGGTAGAGTGTCATGGCATCATCATAGCTCACAGTAACCTCCAACTCTTGGGGTCAAGCGATCCCCTTGCCTCAGTTTTTCCTATTTTTAGTAGAGACAGGGTCTTGCTCTTGTTCAGGCTGGTCTCAAGCCCATGAGCTCAAGCAATCCACCCACCTCAGCCCCCCAGAGTGCTAGGATTACAGGTGTGAGCCATCGTGTCTTGCAAGACAGGTTCTTATTCCACGTATATTAAAAAGATTTTATGAATAGTGACAGAATATTTACTATCTATGTATAACTAATCATGTTGGAACTAAAGAGGTTATCATAAAATAATATGCATAGTTTTTGAAAGTAACAAGTTGGTAACAACGCTGAACAGTAAAGAACACTGAATAAATGGTAAAAATAAAAAACACTAACTCCTATTGTAATTCAGAGGTCAGAAAATTCACTTAGGTCTGTGCAGTGAAGAATGTAGGCCTTGAAGAGAACATTATAGAGTACAAAGAAAAAGAAGTCTTTTGGGTAGAAGACCACCATGAAAAAAGGTATGCAAAAAGGGATTATTCATTGAGTTTTATGCTTTAATGACTGCCATACTAAAGAAAAAACTTTTTCCTTGGGGCCATGTGTTTTGTTAGATCAAGATAGGAGACGTGTAGAGTTATACACACACATATATGTATACATATATATGTGCACGCGCACTTGTATATGTGTATATATATGCACACTTCTCGGGGCCTAGGCTCGAAACTAGCCCAAATAAAACACAACTCACATGGCAGTTAATGCGTTAACCAAGGCTCCTGGAACAGTACCTGGAACATAATAATTACTTGGATAACATCTGTTGAATAAATTAATGAATGGAAAGCACAAGGCATATTTGTATGGTCAACTGGCACAAATCTAAGGGTTTATTTATATGCAGGACCATTCAGAGATAAGGGTAGAAAGTTAAGGAAGTACCAGACTGTTAAGGGTATAAATTGTCAGCCTAAGAACTAGCAAAGATTACAAACTACAGAAATACAGAAAACCAATGGCTAGTTCCTAGGCTGACATTTAATTACTCTTAATTTCATTTTCCTTATTCAGAATGTGAGACAGTTCCTAAATTCTCTCAAGTTTTTATATTATGTGGTCTTCTATCTTTTAAACAATAGAAAGTGAGAGGGTGGCGCCTGTGGCTCAGTGGGTAGGGCGTTGGCCCCATATACAAAGGTTGGTGGGTTCAAACCCAGCCCCGGCCAAACTGTAACAAAAAAATAGCCAGTTGTCATGGCAGGCGCCTGTAGTCCCAGCTACTTGGGAGGCTGAGGCAAGAGAATCGCCTAAGCCCAGGAGTTGGAGGCTCCTGTGAGTGGTGATGCCCCAGCACGCTACCAAGGGTGACAAAATTAAAAACTCTGTCTCAAAAAAAAAGATAATCTGCATATAAAGAATAGGGGCGGAGATAGTGATAATGGGACATTAATCAAGATAAGATAGCTAACAAAATATAGACAACTATGAAGAAAGATGTGAATCTAAGAATTCTAACCTAGCTATGTGACAGTGTGGTACAATCTTTAACATAATAAAAGCAAACCAGGAAGAGTGTAGTTTGGAGAAAATGTTCTGCAAGGTAGCTAAGATGGAATGAGGAGAGGTCAAAGCTACCTGGACAAAAAAAGGTTTGATCTACAAAGAATGACATCTGAAATCATGTTACAGAAGAACACTGCCCTGAAATTTTTATTTATTTATTTATTTATTTTGAGACAGAGTCTCAAGCTGTTGCCCTGGGTAGAGTGCTGTAGCATCACAGCTCACAGCAACTTCCAACTCTTGAGGCGTAAGCGAGTCTCTTGCCTCAACCTCCCAAGTAGCTGGGACTACAGGCACCCGCCACAATGCCTGGCTATTTTTTGGTTGTAGTTGTCATTGTTCTTTGGCAGGCCCGGGCTGGATTTGAACCCGCCAGCTCTAGTGTATGTGGCTGGCGTCCAAGGCACTTTAGCTACAGGCGCCGAGCCTGCCCTGAAATTTTTTAGACTGACTCCATGCTCCTAGAACTGCTTCCAGGTATTTCTCCTGGGTCATAAGCCTAAAATAGAACCAAGATTTTAGAATAAATCTACAGGATTCTGCTCCTTGACTACATAGGCTGTATAACTGTTTCCCTCTGTCAGTGTAAGAAGTTCATATGGAAGAATAAATGACACAGAAGACTAGCCAAGAAATTCTGAAAAATCATGATTGGGCTGTGAAGAAGTCAGAGGATACTCGTTTTCCCATAGTTGACCACCTTCCTACATTGATCACCTTCTTAAGCTCATCTAATTTTCACAACTGGACATGTACCACATGTACATATCAGTACAGTAGGCTTAGTTCTGTAAGTTGATCACCTCCGTATGTTAACCAGTTTGTTACAGTCCCTGGGGTGGTCAACTTACAGAGGTTCTACTATATTAACTTTGTTAGAGGATTGGTCTCTAGACCATGCTATATACTAGAGAACAGAAATCTGCCCAGTTTTTAAGAAATGGTCAGCCATGTTCAGCTTCATAGCATAAAGAAATGATCAAAAGGCGGCGTCCCTAGCTCAGTGGGTAGGGCATTGGCCACATACACCAAAGCTGGCGAGTTCGAACCCAGCCCGGGCCAGATAAAACAACAATGACAACTGCAATAACAAAAAAATAGCTAGGTGTTGTAGCAGGTGCCTGTAGTCGCAGCTACTTTGGAGGCTAAGATAAGAGAGTCCCTTAAGCCCAAGAGTTTGAGGTTGCTCTGGGCTGTGACACCACGGCACCCTACCCAGGGTGACAGCTTGAGACTATATCACAAAAAAAAAAAAATCCAATAATAAGCAGCTAAAAATCCATGCTCTTTGAAAAAAATTTTGTTTACAAGAAGCTCTGTTTGTTTTTAAAGCAAAGATTCAGGGTTTATTGTTGAAGGGGAAGTTGAGGGAGAATGTGAAGTTCTAGGAAAACAAATTCTAGAAAAGAGATAGTTGATGCCCCCCAGTCAGGGCAAGGCCCTCCTCTGGGTGACTGCAAAGGTAGCTTGCTGCCAGGTGAGCTGGGGCCCTCCACAGCCTTGCAGGTTTCCTTTTTCTTCCTGGGAGCATCGGCTGACCTGGGGCTCCCAGGCAGGGTTACAGAGCCAGGCCCTACCCTTAGCGTGCCTGTGGCTGTGTAGAGGGACTGTGACCCACTCTACAGTCATCTGTCTGTGTGTTCCCAGGCTGACCTGGGGCCTGTCCTGGCTGTAGCTGCTACCTGTTTGAATGAAGAAATATTTAAGATGAGAGTTTGGAAAAAAAAAAAAAGGGGGGGGGGGGGAAGAGTATAAGTCTAAAGACATTTGGAATCGAATAGAAAACCAGGAAATGAAACCAACAACTTACAACGTACAGTGGGGGAAAGACTCCCTATTCAATAAATGGTGCTGGGAGAACTGGATATCCATATGTAAAAGACAGAAACTGGACCCACACCTTTCTCCACTCACAAAAATTGATTCAAGATGGATAAAGGACTTAAATTTAAGGCACAAAGTGATAAAAATCCTTTAAAAAAGCATAGGAAAAACACTGAAAGGTATCGGCCTGGGGAAAGACTTTATGAAGAAGACTGACATGGCAATTACAACAACAAAAATAAACAAATGATTTAATTAAACTGAAAAGCTTCTGTACAGCTAAGGAGACAACAACCAAAGCAAATAGACAACCTACCCAATGGGAAAGGATATTTGCATATTTTGAATCAGACAAAAGCTTAATAACTAGGATCTATAGAGAACTTAAATTAATCCACATGAAAAAAGCCAACAATTCCATACATCAATGGGCAAGAGACAAGAACAGAACCTTCTCTAAAGACAACAGACGAATGGCTAACATATGAAAAAATGCTCATCATCCCTAATTATTAGAGAAAGGCAAATTAAAACCACCCTGAGATACCATCTAACCCCAGCCAGAATGGCCCATATCACAAAATCTCAAAACTGCAGATGCTGATGTGGATGTGGAGAGAAAGGAACTTTTACACTGCCAGTGGGACTGCAAACTAATACAACCTTTTTGGAAGTATGGAGAAACTTCAAAGAACTCAACCTAGACCTCCCGTTTGATCCTGCAATCCCATTACTGGGCATCTATCCAGAAGGAAAAAAAAAAACCCTTTTATTATAAAGACACTTGTACTAGACTATTTATCGCAGCTCAATTTACAATCACTAAAATGTGGAAACAGCCTAAATGCCCCTCCACCCAGGAATGAATTAACAAGCTGTGGTATATGTATGGAATACTATTCAGCCATTAAAAAAAAAATGGAGATTTTGCAGCATTTGTATTAATCTGGATGGAGGTGGAACACATTATTTTTAGTGAAGCATCACAGGAACGGAGAAGCATAAATCCTATGTATTCAACTTTGATATGAAGAGAATTAATGACAATTAATGACATAGTTGGGGGTGGGGGAAGGGCAGAACAGACAGAGAGAGAAGGAAGGAGGGGGTGGAGGAAAGGAAAAGAAAAGAAAATAGTGACTGATTCTCACATAAATTGAATTTAATTTTGACCAAAGTACATTATTTGAACAATAATTTTTAATTCAACTTTTTAATATATTGCTTAGGATATTGCATCCTCATTTATAAGTGAAATATGTTTGTAATATCCCTTTATAATAATGTTTTTTCCAATTTTAATAGCAGGTATATCCAGATGAAGTAGAATGAATTTGAAGTATTTCTTCTTTTTCTATTGTCTATAAGATTTGGCATGAGCTGTTTTTTGAAATTATCTTCTATTTTTATTTACAAATATTAGTTGTTTATTTTCTGAGACTTTGGAAAAAATATTTAAAAAATTAAATAAAGAATATGCATAAAGTTTCAGAAATACAAGATATCCCTGACAACCAATCAGCATGTAGCTAAAAATTCTGTGACTGCCTTAGCATCTAAAAGAGATTATGACTATGGTGGTGCCTGTGGCTCAAAGGGGTAGGGCGCCAGCCTCATATGCCAGAGGTGGTGGGTTCAAACCCAGCCCCAGCCAAAAACTTCAAAAAAAAAAAATTATGACTAACCATAACATGGGGGTTCTGTGTTATGACCATTCCACATTTATATTCACAGTGTTCTAAGAAAGAGCTGCACCAGTCTGTGATGACATACAGATCCCTCTCAGTTCATAGAGCAGTACAGTTACCCTCAGTTAAGATACTCTTCTCTACTTACTGTTGCAAAATGATTTTCTATGTGGTATATACTAACTCAGAACACTTATGGAACTCAAAAAGGATAAAAATCCATCTGTATTCATTACTGATTCAATCTA
Source organism: Loris lydekkerianus (assembly GCA_963574355.1). Taxonomy (NCBI): domain Eukaryota; kingdom Metazoa; phylum Chordata; class Mammalia; order Primates; family Lorisidae; genus Loris; species Loris lydekkerianus. The sequence continues at coordinate 58,162 of CAUYPK010118158.1, forward strand.
GAGAGAACTAACAGACAATTTACACTGAATTATACACACAAAGTATAGTCAGCTCTCCATATCTATGAATTCAACCAACTATAGATAGAAAATATTTTAAAAAATTGTATCTCTGTTGAACAGATAAACTTTTCTTGTGATTTATTCCCTAAATGATACAATAGAGCCAGTACTTATATAGCATTTACATTGTAATAAATATTATAAGTAATCGAGGGATGATTTAAAGGAAGATGTGCAGAGGTTATATGCAAACACTATGCCATTTTATATCTGGGACTTGAGCATCCATGGGATTTTGGTAGCTGGGCGAGGTCCTGAAACCAATCTCTCATGGACCAAAGATAAAGGTATTTTCAAAATGAGAACAACATGCTTTCACTCGACTGGATAAATCGAAATGTTGTTTAAAACTCTTACCGGCTTCTTTGGCAACTGAACATTATAAGGTGCAGAACCCAGAACCACCTCAAAGAGTTTGTCTGAGTAAGGTATGGTTTTCTCTACACTTTCTCGGAAGTGGGAATCCCATTTGGCATATAAGATAGTGCCACCAATGCCTCCACCAACAAACAAAAGGCTAGCTCCAGCAATTTTGCCAGCAGTCAACCTGAGCAAAGAGAACAGGAAACACATTTACATTTCTTGGCTCTCCTATACCTACCTTCCCAAATGGCACCAATGTAAGAGTCTCAGAGACTTCTAACCTCAACATCTCTACCACTAACTCAAATCACAGTAGCACATTACTTTTTCCTGAGTTGTTTCTAACACGTCTACAATAGAAAATAATGACATTTATTTATGGATAACTAAAACTTTTTTAAAACAAAATTTCTAGGATAGAAAGAATGGAACAATCTACCTTTTAACACTTAAATCTCAAGATGTTCAAAGTCATGAGATTTCCTTTGAAACCAAAAAAGAACTATCACTAACTTTCAAGGCTCTTCTCCTTTGATTAAACATTTCTGTAAACATGATAAAGTAAATGCTTTACAAAAGATAACAAAAATATCAAATAGAAGAAATACTTGTTTAAGTTACAATATGCTGAGTCCTGATAATAAATCTATTTGCAGCAGACTGGAAGGCAGCACAAGGTGAGGGAGGTCTACCTTGCATGCTATCCAATTACAAAAAAAAAACAAAAAATTCATCATTGACAAATTTTTACCTAAAAATAAAAACACTCTAGAAGGTACCCCAACAATCATACAGAAAAGCTTTAGCATATGTACCCTTTTTAAAAGAGGTATTAGGCAGCTACTTCCTTATTTAAGGAAAACACACAGCCCTAAGCAGCATACGGTGTAAGGCCAGGTCATATGGACACATCCTACATACCCAGAAGTGCCTGAAGTAGAGTATCTACGGCATGGTCGCAATGGGCGGAGGACAAACTTCCCACAGAGACAATTCTAGAAAAGAAGAAAACATCACAACCAAATGGTTAAAGGAATGTAGGAAAGTGTTAGGGTTGGTAATACAAAAATCATCTTTTTTTTTAAACATATGTCTTTATTAAACAAAAGTATAAATATATGTATTTATATGTAGTACAAATTTATCTAAGTGCTCTTTATATATGAAGAGAAATTACCTATATGTCTGCTAACTGGAAGTTTTTGTGCAGTTTGTGATCTTTTTATCTTTGCTTAAGTTAGCTATGCCATGCAAAAAATTACTATTACATAGTAAAAAGTCAATCTTTTATGCCAAGTTTTCTCACATTCTTAGAAAGCCACCTTCAAATTATAAAATAATCCTTGTATGGTTTCTTCATGAAAGGATTTTCAAGGCTTCATTATTTTATATTTAAATTTTTGAAACTACTATAAAAAGTATGAAGTATGAATTCTACTTTATTTTTTTCCAGACATTTATTCAGTTGTCCTTAAACCATGGAATATTCAATGATTTGAAATGCCACCTTTATTTTTGTTTAGTTTTTTGTTTAAAGCCAATTTAGCAATGAGGGGCGTTATATACCAACTTTAATGATGCTAATGATAATTTCTGATAACCCACTACTATCAGAGAAGTCCATCTTTAAAATATACTAAATTCAGGCTGGGCATGGTGGCTTACATCTATAATCCCAGCACTTGGGAGGCCAAGGAGGGTGGACTGCCCTGAGCTCACCAGTTTGAGTCCTGCCTGAGCAAGAACAATACCCCATCTCAAAAAAATAGCTGGGCATTGGGGCAGGTGCCTGTAATCCCAGGTACTCGGGAGGCTGAGGCAAGAGGATCCCTTAATCCCAGGAGTTTGAGATTGCTGTGAGCTACAACACCATGACACTCTACCAAGGGCAAGAAAGTAAGACTTTATCTAAAACAAACAAACAAAAAAATACATACATATATGTATACACACACACACACACAATTTTCATATGAATTTAGACTTACTGTGTTCCACTGATCTAGTTACATGAATAACACACTGTTTTACGTTTTGCATCTTAGAATTAGGTTTTAACCAGGTAGGGATAATCTTCTCTATTAATGTTTTAATGTGTTAATGTATTTAATGTATTAATGTATTTAATGTTTTAAATGTATTAATGTTTTTCAAATTTTTCTGGATATTCAATATTCTTTATATTTTTTAAAGCTGAGCTTAATTTTTAAGCTATCTTCTTTCTCAAATAACTAAAACAAGGCTCTGCGCTTGTAGCACAGTGGTTACAGCGCCAGCCACATACACTGATCGTGGTGGGTTCAAACACGGCCCAAGCCAGCTAAACAACGACAACTGCAACCAAAAATAGCTGGGCGTTGTGGCAGGCACCTATAGTCCCAGCTACTTAGGAGGCTGAGGCAAGAAAATCGTTGAAACCCAAGAGTTTGAGGTTGCTGTGGGTTGTGATGCACTCTACCAAGGGCGACACAGTGAGACTCTCTTTCAACAACAACAACAACAAAAAAAAAAGTCACAGTAAGTGACTTGCCAAAGTAAATATCGGAAGAAAAAAAAATAACTAAAACAAAATATTTTTATGTATACCTAAAAAAATGCTTTCAAATGGCACACAATTGTAAAATGTACCCTGATTCCAAAAAGAAGATGTGAAAAAAAGTGGGAGCAATAAAACATTTCATATTTCTATATGAAACATCTCTATATTTCAGAAATGAATGGCTTTTCAATTATTATAATAGTTTATATCTGAAATAGTGTTTTTTGTTTTTTTGTAGAGACAGAATCTTACTTTATCGCCCTCAGTAGAGTACTGTGGCGTCACAGCAACCTCCAACTCCTGGGCTTAGGCGATTCTCTTGCCTCAGCCTCCCAAGTAGCTGGGACTACAGGTGCCTGCTACAATGCCTAGCCATTTTTTGTTGCAGTTTGGCCGGGGCCGGGTTTGAACCCGCCACCCTCAGTATATGGGGCTGGCACCCTACCCACTGAGCCACAGGCACCACCCAGTGTTTTTTGTTTTTTTTTTTGAGACAGAGTCTCACTTTGTCACCCTTGGTAGAGTGCTATTACACCACAGCTCATAGGAACCTCAAACTCTTGCCCTCAAGTGATGATCTTGCCGCAGCCTCCCAAGTAGCTGGGACTACAGTTGCTGCCACAATACCCAGCTATTTTTAGAAACAGGGTCTAGCTCTTGCTCAGGCTGGTCTCGAACTCCTCAGCTCAAGGAATCTATCCACTTTGGCCTCCCAGAGTGCTAGGATGAAATAGTGGTTCTTGATTTAAAAAATTTCAAATATCACACAAAAATTCAAGTATCACATTCAACAGCATACCTTCATATTCTTAATTGAATTTAATATCCTAAATAGAGCTTTAAATTAATCAAAATATCTGAGCTTTTTTTTTTTTATCATTTTATCACTCAAATATGAATTCCTAGACATCACAGGGTAGTCTTATCTATTTTTTTTTGTTTTGTTTTGTTTTAAAGGCATTTTATTTAGACAACTAAAAACAATTAGATGTTCAGAAGCAGTGTACAATGAAAGAGAAATCAAACCCGTTACTTTATCATGTATTCCCTCTTCTTTATGACTAAAGCAAAAAACAACAAAAAAAGGCATTCTGTTTTAATGGAAAAGTCAGAAAAATAAGTCAATATATTTTTCTTCTCCATA
>CAUYPK010118161.1:0-15090 GCA_963574355.1 Loris lydekkerianus
GGTGGGCAGTGACAGAGAGAAGGAGGGGTGGGCAGAGACAGAGGGAAGGAGGGGTGGGCAGAGGCAGAGGGAAGGAGGGGTGGGCAGAGACAGAGGGAAGGAGGGGTGGGCAGAGACAGAGAAGGAGGGGTGGGCAGAGACAGGGAAGGAGGGGTGGGCAGAGACAGAGAGAAGGAGGGGTGGTCAGAGACAGAGAGAAGGAGGGGTGGGCAGAGGCAGAGAGAAGGAGTGGAGTTTGAGAGTTGGCGCACATTCCACACATGTGCACTGTGGCCTGTGATGAGTCAGCTGCTACAGGCAGGGCGGCAAAAACACCCAGGGGGCTGGATAAATGTCCTTGTCAGGCCTTGTGGCCCACGGGTCGTAGTTTGAGGACTTTTGTTCTAGTAGATGGGTACACCAAAATATGTAATAGGTTAGGCGGTGGTAACTGCTATGAAGATAGTTAAATTGGGGGAAAGCAGAGTAAATGAATGAATCAACCAAGAACTCAGGCTTTTGTTTTAGATTTACACTATCATAAATGAAACTTAATGAAACAATTATTTAAATTATTTCATTCAATTATTTTCTAAAGACAGTGCTTTAATTTTTAGAATAAATGTCCAGCATTTACATGAGCTTTGTTTAACCATCACCTACCAATGTTTCTTTTAAATTTCCCTTAACTCTACTATTTTTAATATAATAAGATCACAAAGTAATATATCGTAAAATCAGTTAACTACTCTCTTAGCTTTCCATTCACTGTGTTTGAATAGTTCAGATTATTATTAAAGTGTAGGTTATTATAACTTAAAATAATAAAGCATAGAAAATTTATGAATATTTAAATTCCTCAATCATACCTTTGAACAATTTGTCAGCTTAAAATTGCCTTTAGAATGATTTCTCAAAGTCATTTTCTCATTTTCTTGCCAGAATCATGAATTATAAATTATAGTACTGAAGGACCTATGAGACAAGACTGAAAAAGAGGTAGTTCATGACATATTTTAAGTGGTTTTAAATTACCCTAATTTCAGTTTTTGAGTCCTATTGTAATTTTCATTGAAAGTAGATATACATACTATAATAAAGGAAAGCGGTTTTGTTGGTATTCATGCTAATTGCCCTTTAAAAATGATGCAAAAATTCTCATTTTGGCTTCAAATTATAGTTATTTGGAAATCAAACAAGCTTCTAATTGAGCAGAAATATTTTGCTTCTCCTATATGTGCTTACTTTATAATTATGTAGATGTTTATGGATTTTTAATTTTCTTTAACATCCACTGACATTTGCAATAGTAACACACCATCTGATATATCAGAGTATTTTCTTTTATATATACATTTAATCAGTAAATATTTTTACTACTTCTTATGTACCAGTAACTGTATACACTGTACTTTCATTTATTTGAACCAAAATATAATATGATATGGTTAAAAAATATGAACTAGAGTTATGTGAAATTGTGTCATTGAAATAAAATTCCATGAATTGTTTTGGAAATCTCTCTGTCATCTCAAACTGAGATGAATTCTATAGCTCAGAAACATTAAAAGGTAGGAAGGGGAAGGATAGTTCTTCTAGAGAATAATTATGACTACACTGGAGAATCCCCAAGCATATCTAGACTTAAAAAGACATGAGACTATATATGAGGTTTGCTAGCTATTTCAGATCATTTGCGTGCCATCTTGGAGGCTGGCTACCAAACAGGTACAGCCATTTCACACCTCATGAGACAGCCCTGCTCATCCCAGTGGCTCAGACAAGGCATACTGAGCAAGAAGGAAATTTTAATGGCTTAGATTTTATGCTAATTTAAGCTTATAAAGCAGAAACAGCAAGAGATATTTGAAAACATCACCATGCAGAGTTGAAAAAGTGGAACACCACAAAATTCCAATTTAGCATCGAGTTTCTTATATGTTACCAACTGAGTGAATATTTAAGTGAAATTTTTATACTGTGTAATGTCTGTTTGAGTCCAGATACTCTTGGGAGTTCACCCATGTAGTCATTTCCATAACCTGGTGCAGTCCCTGGCTGCATGGTGCCAGGGTTGCCCATGTGATCAATAGCAAATGGCAGAAATGATGGCATGCCACTCCCACGAGTAGGCTGCAGCGTCCATGTTGGAATCTCTCTCTGTTGAATCACTTACACTAGAAAGTGTCATCAGGGGTGTGAGGAGCTCTGTGAAGAGCCCAGGTGGTGAAGAATTGAAGACTCCATCAATAGTCACTTCAGTGAACTTTAAAGTATATCCTCAGCCTCTTCAGACTTCTGAGCTTGACTGCAACTCATGGGAGACACTGAGCTAGAATCACACAGCTGAGCCCCTCCTGAATGCCTGACTATTGATTTAAGATGCTAAATTTGGGGGTATTTTGCTAAAAGCCATAGATAACTAAGACACCCAAAGGTGATTCAGTGTATTGAAAAACAATTCATTATATATCTGATTATTATGGCCTACATGATTGTGTTTGCCCCAAAATCTTATTTTGAAACCTTACATCCCAACAGGATGATATTAGGAGGTAAGACTCTTAGGTGGTAATTTGCTACTGAGTGCAGAGCTCCCGCCATGGCATTAGTGTCCACAAAAGAGGGGACGAGAGCTAGCTTTTAATCTATTCTCCTCCAAGTAAATGTAGAAGGAGGAATTGTCCCCTCATCAGACACTGTATCTGCTGGCATCTCAACCTTACTCTTCCCAGGATCTAGAGGTATGAAAAGTATGTTTGTGGTTTGATCCATCCTGTCAATGGTATATTTGTTGCAGCATCTCAAACTGGCTGAGACACTGATATGTACTTATTTCTTGCATTAAGAATCTATTTTTGAAAAGATTTCTGTATAAATGTTATAAGAGAAAAATAGCCTTCAAGTTATAGTATGTTACCATTCTGAATCGTTTGATGTATCTCTGTATCACTTGAGAATGTGGATGCAGCAGTTATTTTAAATTTCTAAAAACATGTACGTTAATGTTAATTTTGGTTACTTTATTTTATATACCGATTAATATAATTTAATTAATTTATTTTTATTGTTTGGGATTCATTGAGGGTACCAAGAATTAGGTTATGCTGACTGCATTTGTTAGATAAAGTCCCTCTTGTAATTGTGCCCCACCCCCAAGAGATGTGCCATACACTGTGAACCCCAGCCTCCTCCCCTTTCCCTGATTCCTTATTCCCCTACCCCACTTATATTAGATCATCTGCTGCTTTCATATTAGAATTGAGTACATTGGATTCTTGCTTCTCCATTCTTGTGATGCTTTACTCTGAGAAGAATGTGTTCCACCTCCATCCGGATTCAAAAGATGTAAAGTCTCCATCTTTTTTAGTGGCTGAATAGTATTCCATGATGTACATATACCACAGCTTGTTAATCCTTTCCTAGGTTGGTGGGCATTTAGGTTGTTTCTCCATTTTGGTGATTGTAAATAAAGCTGTGATAAACAGTCTTTTAGTGCAAATGTCCTTATGGTAAAAGGATTTTTTTTTTTCTTCTGGGTAGATGGCTAGTAATGGGATTGCAGAATCAAATGAGTTCTTTGAGGATTTTCCTTACTTCCTTCCAAAAAGGTTATATTATTTTGCAGTCCTACCAGCAGTGTAAAAGGGTTCCTTTCTTTCCACATTCACGCTAGCATCTGCAGCTTTGAAACTTTGTGATGTGGGCTATTCACACTGAAGTTAGGTGATATCTCAGGTGGTTTTAATTTGAATTTCTCTGGTGATCAGGGATGATGAGCATTTTTTCAGATGTTTGTTAGCCATTCATCTGTCTTCATCAGAGAAAGTTCTGTTCAGATCTCTTGCGCAGAGGTAGATGGGATTGTTTACTCTTTTTCTGTTTATTAATTTGAGTTCTCTATAGATTCCAGTTATCAACCCTTTGTCAGATTTATCTTTTCCCATTCTGAAGGTTGTCTTTTTGCTTTACTTGTTGTGTCCTTAGCTGTGCAGAAACTTTTCAGCTTAATTAAGTCCCATTTGTTAATTTTTGTTGTTGTAGGAATGGCCGTTGAAGTCTTTTGTCATAAAATCTTTCCCTAGTCCAACATCATCAAGAGTTTTCACTTCCTTCTAATATTTTTATCATTTCATGTCTTAGATTAAGTCTCTTATACATCCTGAGTCAATTTTTGTAAGGGGTGAAAGGTGTGGGTTGAGTTTCAGCCTTTGACATGTGTTTATCTAGTTCTCCCAGCACCATTTATTTAATAGGGACTCTTTCCCCCCACTGTGTGCTTTTGTTTGATTTATCAAAGATCAGATGGCAAGTAGGGACTGGCTTCATGTCCTGGTTTTCTATTCTGTTCCATATGTCTATGTCTGTATTTTTGTGCCAATACCATGCTGTTTTGATCACTATGGCCTTGTAAAACAGCCCGAAATCTGGTAGGGTGATGCCTCTGACTTTGTTTTTATTACTAAGAATATTTTGTGAATGATTAATGTTAGCTAAGGGATTACTGATGTGCATTTCTGTGATTAGTTTCCATTAATTAATTATCATAGTAGTTTTGCTTCAATTGATGTCAAAGTGGATTTGCAATTGTTTCTTTTAACTGATTGTATGGTGGCATGTTTACACTTTTGTCCTACTGCTTTACTAACAACAGCTCTGAAAAGTAGCTAAATTTACTGATGAAAATTGATAACTTATGCTTGTAGTTAATTGAATGAAGAACTGAATAATTCTACTAACAAACTATTGGTTTCTCAAGGAAAAAGCTTAAGAACGGAGGTTTGCATTCTGGTCCTCAATACTTGTGTAATTTTAATGAGCCATAGATTAAATCTCAGTAACCTTATATGTAATAGAAATATTTCAAACAAGAATAATTCTTTCTGAAATTATTTTGAGCTACATGATATTGAAGATAAGGAATTTACTTATTTTTAGTTGTTTTCTGTGAATAGTAAGTTAAAATTAGAGACTGATCAGGTGACTAATTGAGGTTTCTAACATGGGATCAAAAGCAAGGTTTGTAATTGTGGCAAAAGAATAGGAAGTTGTGATAAAAATAAAACTTCCCATATTTATCAAATCCTTAATAAATGTGTAATAAATGCATAAATACTCTTTAGAATAATAAATGAATTAATGAGATTCATTCATTGGTTAGAGAGGCAATTGCTGTGTCTATTGTCCAGGTTATAATAAAAGTTTTGAACTTTATCATAACAAATTGGGGAGCCACTAAAAGATTTTAAAGAGGACGTGAATTGATGAGTTTTGAATTATAGAAAGACAGTCTGGTGGCAAACAGATAGCTAGAGGCAATAAAAGTGATCTGATGGTCAATGTAGGCAAGAGAACAAGGTCTCTTAACAAGAATGGTTAGAGTGGGATTCAATTCTGAACTGTAGCATATTAATTAGGAAGGCATTTGGCTACAAGTAATAGAAAATCCAGCTTGTAATGGTAAATTAATAGGCTTTTTTTTTTTTTTATAACAAGAGGTATGAAGTAGATGGTATATGAAGTTAATTCTACAAAGTTGTAAGGACTGATGTCCTTGTAGTTCTTTGGGAAGTCTCCTGCTTATTCCATTTTGAATAAAAAAAATTATGGCAGATAGTGGCTGACGGAAAAGGATCTGTAGATTATTTATATTCCTTTTGATTAGAAAAGCAAAATCCTTCCCAGGGAACTCTTCAGCAGAATTCCCCTTAAGCCTTTTTGGCCAGAGCCGGTTTATATGGACACTGCAAGAGAGGTTGGGATACCAGGGGAGGGAATGGTCATAATTGATTATCACAATCTATTGTTAGATTGTTTTCCTAATTAAAATCCTGTTTCTGTTAGCACAGAACAAGGGGAGAGTGGGTATTGAAAGGAATTAATGGTACCTTACAGAGCTGGTCATCTCAGCCCAAATGGCATAGTGTATGTACTGTAATTCTGTGTACTTAAGAAAACATTCTATTTCATTGTTTATTCATGTCCATGATTGTTTCTGATAATCTCAATTAATGAATGTGTACCCTAAAGGGATGTACAAAATAATTAAATAATAAAGTGTCTCAAGCAATTTAAATTTCTTATCTTCCATTTTTGCATTAAGGATATTTACAGATACAACATTCATGAACCAAGGCATGTTTCCCTTCAGCCTGGTGCTGTAGAGCTTTTTTGTTCTGTGACAATAAAATGCATGAGAAGGAACTGAAATAGAGGCATTAGACTACAATGTCAAGAAATATACTACTGGGGTGCATTTATAATTTCTCATTATCTAGCTATTTTAGTATAATAAACTGTTTTTTTAGCCACGGCAGCTGATTGTTATTGTAGCAATAGCTCCTCAATGGGAGTGAAATCACATGATTATGCAGTCTTGCACAATCTGCCTCAGCTCTTTGGCAGCAACTGCTGAAAGGACATTAACTCCAGGGAGCCTTCAAGTTTGAAGAGCTCTGGCATCTGGCACGCTAATCAGAGGTTTTTTATAAAATCAGTAAAAACAGAATATCTCCTATGTGTTTTTAATTAGTTTAAGAAAATTGAATACCATACACCTTTAAATGCTATCAATTTAGAAATTTAATAACAGTAGTTAAGCTCTTTGTCTATAGAAATGAATGTATTATCCATTTCATTAAAATGTATAGAAAAGACCTTATTCTTGCTACTGTGCAATCAATGCCACTTAATTAATCTTTAAGGTAAAATTGAATACTTTGAGCAGTTTTGTTATGGAGCAATATTTTGGATAGAACTATAAGACATTCATCTACAATACATAATTTTAAAAAAGGATAATTATCTTAGTCAATGCAATTCAATTTATGGCATGTTTTCTACCATTTTCTACAATTGTATTTTTACTTTCATGTTTTATATTTATATGTTATATACTTTATTATATAACATAAATAAAACTAAAAGGAAAATGAAGTACCTATTTCATCAAGTGCTTATATGTTGATCATAAGCTAAATGAAAATACCCCACTCTTCTGAAAAAAATGCAATAATCTTATTCTTAAAGTCATTGAAGTTTAGTTTACAGAGATGGTTGGAGAGATCAACTTCCTAAACCTATTTATTCACATTTTGCAGATGAAGAAATACAAACCCAGCTCATTTAGTTACCTGCTCAAGATTTCTTAGTTTACTAAGGACAGTCAGTACTAGGAATAAAATCCACTATTCAGTGTTTTCTATTGATTCCAGATTCATTTTCCTTGATATTCAGATATAGGTGTTACTCAAACCAGGAAGTCCTTCAACTGCATCTAACATCAGATGGATAAGATTGGTCTCATAAGCAATAAAGATCCCCTTAGAGAGTTACTCTTTGAAATTCAATTTGTAGAAGGATGGGGAGCAGTTGACTAGAAATCACTAGCTTTATATTTCATCCTTCATTCGTTCATATAATAGACATTTATGGGATATTTTCCAAGTGCAATGTACTATTTGAGGAACTGAACATGAATAAAATTCTTGTTCTCATGACACATGTATAGAACACATGTAGAGAATAAGCAAATAAGGGAATAAAGGAGTGTATTTAATTGAAAATGTTCATTCTTAGCACCCCTGTGCAGTGCAATTTTCCCACTTCAGGATAATCTAAACATTCTTTTAAATAGAAGCAAATTCCATTATACTTTAGGATGTTTTAAATGTTTGTAGAAATTTCTTTAAGAAGGACATTATTAAATCTTTTTCTACCATTGCATACTAGAAAACCATGAGTTTTTGAATAATATTCCCATGAATTCCAATCTGCATTCAATCATGGATTATCTCTGTTACTTAACTTTCATGAGCCTGTTTTTTCACCTGTAAAGCAGATACAATCCTATGTGTAACACATATTACTTAATACATGCTATTTTCTTTCACTTTCATTATTCTTAATGTTAGAACTAAATATAGGAATATAGATTCACTATCTGAAATAGGCTTGAATAAATCTCCTTTCTAAGGAGTCTCAATCCCAAATCTGATTATGTTAGCAGTACAGAGTGAGTAGTGCTAAGAGTTGGTAAGAGTAGCAATCTCTTGACATACTGACTTCTAGCTGGGGACATACTTGAGTCTTCACTAGACCTTTCCACTGAGTTATGGGTAATAAGACATTAAATATCATGAGATTTAGCCCTTTGCCTATTATGTCTTTTACTATTTGTTTAATAGAAGTAGTATTATATAGGATAAAATATTAGTGAATTGGGCATCAAGTAAGTCAGTCCACAGATGGTAATTCTGATAGAAGCAGGCTATGTAAGGAAAGTGAATTCAAAAGCATAATGAGAGTCTCTTTCCCTGAGGATGTTTTACTGCCTTCTTCAGGATGACAGGGGTCTAATGCAGTCTGTATGCCATCATCTATCTTGGCAATTTCATTGAACCATAATAGCATATTGAGGGACTAAAGTTACCACTTCTGAAAAACTATGTGACAGAGGTGGTAGGCAGATGAGCCTCAATGAAGGCAGTTCTGTCACTTTATGCATGTGCTGGTTCTCTGCCCTTGCTACCAGCACTGCCCACCAGGCTTAAAAACCCACTGAACAAGCACCAGAGTTTTAGAAAAAAATAACCTACACCCAGCGCAGGTGAATGTCTCCATCAGATTATGAATGGTCGAGTCCACTGTGGAAGTGTTTTGTTGAGTGTTTCTTCCTCAGTGTTCTTAGTCACAGTCCTTTAATCTTTCTTCTTCTAGGTCTCTGTTCATTAACTGCAGCCCAATCATTGGTATAGCTCCTTACGTCAGGGTATCTATCCAGGTAGGCAAAGTGCACAATGAGATATATAGCTAATATTCTGCCTGCTGAAACAATTTTATTTAGTCTTTGATCTTCAGAGTCTTTAAGGATGGGACTTGGAACTTTGATCTTCAGAGTCTTTAAGGATGGGAAATGTCCACTTTTGAATTTGTGTCTGGGTTTTAGACTGTTCCATTTGTTTATATCATGTAGTTTCATTATATTTATTTTATGGCAAATTTTAATGCTTCCTCTCAGCATTTTTCTTTTAAAACTGTTACTGGCACTCCTTACATATTTCTTCTTCTATGTGATCTTTAAAATTATTGTCTTATTTCACGCAAAAAATCTTTGGGTTAATTTAGAACTACTTTAAATTTATATACTAATTTTAGAGTATTTGATATTTTTATTTTGCAAATCACCAGTAACTCAGGGGTTATTTTAAAACTTTTAATGAAAGTGAGTATAAACTAACTATATTTTGTGTAGTTTTGAAAGCCTTCCATAATAAAACTTCACTCAAACTGTTTAACTTTTCCTGAATTATTATTCAGACGCTTTTCTTTAAAGTTACTCATCCAGCTATTTAAATCTAATACCCACAAAATATTGCCGCCTTACTAGTGCTAGTTGCCAAGTGATTGGCAAAGTTGGTCAAAATTTGGTTCTTTCCTCCTAGAAATCTAGTAGGAAATGTAGTAGAGGGAATTTGTAATTCACAACCAACAATGTTGTAAGGTAGTTTGTAATAAATGTTCCATAATAAATGTGTGAATGAAGTAAGTGTAAGTTCAATCTTCCTATCCCATCTCTGTCACTTTTCCAATGTTTTCCACCTTCAAAATCTAGGTAAAATACTACTTTCAACATGAGGTCTTTTCTCATGACTGTAATTGATAATGACCTTATTCATTATATTATTTCATAATATTAACTACCATGGAATAAATTTCCACTGTGTGCCAGACATTATACTACCTACTTAAAATTTTTATTCCTCAAATTTTCACAAGAGGATATGTTGCTATCAGTTCCCTTTTTCTTTTATTTCTTTTTTTTTTTTTTTGTTTTTGAGACAGAGTCTCAAGATGTTGCCCTGTGTAGAGTGCTGTGGCATCACAGCTCACAACAACCTCCAACTCCCTGCCTAAATCGATTCTCCTGCCTCAGCCTCCCAAGTAGCTGGGACTACAGGTGCCCACCACAATGCCTGGCTAAGTTCCCTTTTCTTGTTGAGAAAATGGAGGGTCAAGGGACTTCCTTCCTGTGATGTAATGTACTCCATAACCAACAGAAATTAAATGTTATTGTAGATTTGTTTGGCTTCAACGTGCAAATCTTTTCCAATGTATTGCTTCTTCGTTCAGATGAACACTAATTTATATGCTATATTTTTTAGCTTCACATTGAATCTTGTACATTAATTTATTTCCTCAATGTTGATTTGAAGCTAAAATTTTGTCAACACCTTGGCTATATTAATTCAACATCACAAACAGTTCTTTATATATTTAACAAATGTTGTGCCCCATTTCTCCCAGGATAGAAAGCCTCTCCTTTGACTTATATATCTTCTCATTTTATCGTTAGGACATTATAATAAATTTTCTAGTTCAAAGTCTAATGAGAATTACCTTTTGACTAGCTGTGCATATCACTTAATCTTGTCTAAAGTATTTATTTCTTCATTATTTTGGGGTGGGTGTATGATGTGTGTTTGTCTATTTCTTAGCTGCCTGTTTTGTGACCTGTGAGGCTGAGAAACAGGTGGTAAGCAGGACCAGGTGGGGATAAGATGAGAGCTCACAGACAGGAAAGCATTCTGGTTTCAGGATTCCTGGAGAAGGTCGCACCTGAGCTGAGACTAGTGCTAGTTGCCAAGTGATTCTGGCAACACTGGACAAGGAGTGAGCTAGACAGAATTGAGGATGAGCATTTTAGACAATAGAGAGGGTCTATGTAGAAGCTCAGGAGTGTAAAGAACATGGGTTACTGGAACATGGAATATATGTGGTGGCATGAAGTGGGACTATGGGAGTATGTGAGAGGAAACAGATGAACCCAGGAGGAATGGCTACACAGATTTAGAAAAAGCCTGAAGTCTGTTTTAACATCAGTGAGCCACTGCTAGGAAACTGCAACGTGGAATGAGTTACTCAGATGTGGGTAGTTGAAAGATTATTTTACTCTTGCCACGCTCTGGAGGATGCATTGGACTGGGGAAGATGCTAAAATTAGAAGCAGAGAGCCTCTTTAAGTGGATGGATGGAAAAAAACTGAAGGGACAGCTAGCACAACCTTGTGACTGAAGGAATGCAGAGGGTCAGAAGTGCAGCATGCTAAAAACAGATCAGCCACATGGAATCTGAAGCTATAATTTTTTGAAGAAAATATTGAAGCATAATAAATGCTAAGATGATTATAATTATAGGTGTTATTTCCTAATGCTATATGGTGGAAATAAATTATTTTATAAACAGTGTTTAAAGATAATTTCTAGACATTAAGGTAGCCTTCAAATATGATCAACATGTAAAGGCTGTTTGAGAGTTTTGAAGCTCCATAATTTGCTCATGCCTGGTT
This sequence comes from Loris lydekkerianus, assembly GCA_963574355.1. Classification (NCBI taxonomy): domain Eukaryota; kingdom Metazoa; phylum Chordata; class Mammalia; order Primates; family Lorisidae; genus Loris; species Loris lydekkerianus. The sequence goes on from CAUYPK010118161.1 coordinate 11,327, forward strand.
TTATTTACAAACAATATTTAACTAGACAAAGATTCTCAGGAAAAATAGCAATCTTACATTCTACTCAGTGGGCTAGGCACGTTCAAACTGAATTAACTGCTTATATTAACTGATTCTATTTATTTGAGTAGAATGTGATTTAACATTTTAAAAAATATGTATTTCTTTCTATTTTGTATTATTGTTGCTATGAAGCATTAGTACTATCCCTAATCTTTTTATGTTATTCATTATTCACTGAGTAACATTGCTACCAAACCTTGGATCTTACCAAATTGTTGCACTAACATTTTCTTTTTTTTCTCAGATTCTTCTGCCACCCTCATAGGTAAAATGTATAAGATCATTAGACTAAAATTAAACATAACATAAATCAAAACAGGATTCCACTGTAATGTCATATACATTCACTAATGAATAGAAATCTTTAGCTTTGTTATGCACTAATGTCCTAACAAATGAAAGTAAAGACATAAGAAGTGTTAGTAAGAAAAAGATCAATTAATAAACTAATTCCAAAGAGTGGGTGAATTATTAAGTTAGGAATATTTCTGTTATTTAATTGTAGTGCAATTGTGGTACCAATATTACACAATTATTTAAACTAAGTTACTGTTATTTGAAGTAATGCTTATTGCAGACAAACATCAGTGATATGGTAACATTAATTAGAATTGTTTGCATAATCTTGTTGGTTTAAACCTTTTGGAGTTTTATTTCTGTTTTACCTAGCTCCAATAGTATTTGGATGTTGTATTTTACAAAATGTATACCGTAGGGCTGTCACATTCAAAATGACTGAAGGAGAAGAGCAATGAATTCTCATCAAATTTTGTATTAATCTTGAACACAGAAACTATCTGGATGACTGTGAAGGCTTTTGGGAATGATGGGATGAGTGCAGTGCATATAGAAGTGTGACACCAATGCTTCAGAGATGGTTAAGAATATGTTGAAGGTGGTCCACTTCCTGGGAACCCTACAACAAGCAGAACTCCTGAGAATGTTGTACTTGTATGGATTGCAGTCAACAAAGATCAGTGACTAATAGTACGAGAACTAGAAGCTGATCTGAGGATTCCAAAAACTACCATGTTCAAGATTTTTATGCAGGATCTTGGCATGAAACTTGTCAGGGCAAAATGCATTCAGCAGCTTCTAATACCAGAACAGAAGGAATGGCTGCGTTTGCTAAGGACTTGCTTCAAATTGCTACCAATGAAGCAGATTTCCTCAAGAAGGTCATAAGTGAGGATTAATCATGGTTCTATAGCTATGATCTGGAAACAAAGGCCCAGTCACCACAATAGAAGTCACTTGGTTCTCCATGCCTGAAGAAGGCACGGCAAAGTCACAGCAAGATCAAGACCCTATTAACTGTGTTGTTTGATAAGGAGCATTAGCTCAATGGTCTTTGTCAGCTGAGAGATGGACTGAGACAAAAATGGCCACAGCTATGGTCAGTCATTGATGATGGCACCTGTTCCTGCATTGTGTTTTATGCAGAATTTTTTTTTTTTTTTTTTTTTTTTTTTTGTAGAGACAGAGTCTCACTTTACTGCTCTCAGTAGAGTGCCATGACATCACAGGACTCACAGCAACCTCTAGCTCTTGGACTTACCCTATTCTCCTGCTTCAGCCTCCCGAGCAGCTGGTACTACAGGCCCCCGCCACAATGCCTGGCTATTTTTTGGTTGCAGTTTGGCCAGGGCTGGGTTTGAACCCACCACCCTTGGTATATGGGGCCGGCACCCTACTCACTGAGCCACAGGCACACCCTATGCAGAAATTTTTTGCAAAATGTCCAATTAACCAGATGACTCAGCCCCTCAATAGCCTAGATTTGGCATCCCGTGACTTCTAGCTTTTTCCAAAACTAAAATAACCTTTGAAAGTGAAGAACTTTCAGACCATCAGTGAGATTCAGGAAAATATGTGCGGCAGCTGATGGTGATTCCAATGAAGGAATTTACATAGTTTTTTTTTTTTTTTTTTTTTTTTTGAGACAGAGGCTCACTCTGTAGCCCTGGGTAGAGTGCCATGGTGTCATAGCTCACAGCAGCCTCAAACTTCTAGGTTCAAGCTATCCTCTTGCCTCAGCCTCCCAAGTAGCTGGGACTACAAATACCTACCATAACACCTGGCTAGTTTTTTCTATTTTTAGTGGAGACAGTGCTCACTCTGGGTTAGGGTGGTCTTGCACTCCTGAGCTGAAGCTGTCTACTTGCCTCAGCCCCCAAAGTGCTAAGATTATAGGCGTGAGCCACTGTGGCCAGCTTATAGAATGTTTTGAATAGTGGAAGAGAGGCTGGGAGAACTGTGTGAGGGCCCAAGGTGCCTACTTTGTATATTTTTCAATAAATATCTCCATTTTTCATAGTACATGACTGAATACTTTCTGGACAGACTCTGAGACTCTTTATAAAAGCAAGGTTCTGGCTAAAGAGGTTTCCTGGTGTCTTAAATGCCTAAGTGATAACAGAGTATTATATGTGAGTACTAAATATGATATTTTAGTAAGTACGCAGGAAATGTTTGTTATATCCTTTCTTTTCCTTTTCCTGTCTCTGAAGAAAAACTCAAGTAACTGTTGGATGAAGTATATTGTGAGATCGTGGAATTCAATTTGGATTAGCCCTTCTGTCAGAGCCTTCATTGCTCACATGTTAATATGATGTCTCTCTCACTGATACTTGAGTAAAGGCCATACGAGCAGCTTCTAAGCTTTTTTGACAGTGACCCACATGGTCAAGTACACACATACAAATATACACACAACACACACACAGAGGCATCTGTTATTTCTTGAATCTAGCCCATTCTTGAAAACATGCTTAAGATAAAATTTTTTTTTTTTGCAGTTTTTGGCCGAGGCTGGGTTTGAACCCACCACCTCCGGTATATGGGGCCAGCACCCTACTCCTTTGAGCCACAGGTGCTGACTTAGATAACAATTTTTATATACTAAAAACTTTAGCATTAATCATTAAAAAATTACACTGCTCTCTCAGAGGCAAGGAGGGACGTGGGGGAAGGCGAGAGAGGGAAGGAGGTGAGGTGGGGGAAGGGAAGAGCAGAGAGAGGGAAGGAGGTAGGGGTAGGGGAGGTGACAGTGTGTGACACACCTTTTAGGGGCAGGACACAATTATAAGAGGGACATTACCTAACAAACGCAATCAATGTAACTTGGTTCTTTGTACCCTCAGTGAATTGCCAACAATAAAATTTTTTTTTAATTTTATTTTTTTTTTTATTAAATCATAGCTGTGTACATTGATATGATCATGGGGCATCATACACTAGTTTCATAGACCGGTTGACACGTTTATATCACACTGGTTAACATACCTTCCTGGCAATTTCACAGTTATTGTGTTAAGACTCTCTCAGCTCATACAAAAATCCCCCCAAAGTTTTCAAAATATTATTAAAAAAATTAAAATAAATATGTGACTACTAAGAGTTTATTTATAATATTAAGCATTTAAAATATCAATTAAGTAATTATTTAACATGTAATGAAGTTATTTGATGTATATTTTGGGGGAAAAATCAATGCTAATATATAGTAGGAGGGTTTTTTTTTTTTTTTTTTTTTTTTTTTTTGCCTGCACAGGGTTTTAAACCCCCACCTCCAATATATGGGGCTGGTGCCCGAATCCTTTTTGCCCCAAGTATATTATACACTTTAACAGCAATGAAAAAATAAAATTAAAAAAAAATTTTATTGTTGGCAATTCACTGAGGGTACAAAGAACCAAGTT
>CAUYPK010118167.1:0-26831 GCA_963574355.1 Loris lydekkerianus
GCCCCTTAAATGCCCCCAGTCCCAACACGGAACTGACACAAAGGGTGTTTGTGTTCCAAGCCATTGGTTAAACAAGACAGTTTTTTTTTTTTTTTTTTTTTTTTTTTTTGGATTTGAATTCCACCTTTATTGCCTGTGTTCTGAGGGGATACAAGGTATAATTTCAATTATTTTATTTTTGTTGATATTTGATTTATATTCTAGAATATGATCTATTCCTCAAAGCTAATATCATAATGAATAGAGTAAAAATGAATGCTTTTCCACTCACAACTGTAACCAGACAAGGTTGTCCCCTATCGCTACTACTATTTGACATAGTTCTGGAAGTTCTAGCCAATGAAATCAGACAAGAAAAGGATACAAATGGCATTCACATGGGAGCAGAGGAACTCAAACGCTCTTTGCTGATGATAAGATCTTATACTTAGAAAACGCCAAAGACTTAACCACAAGACTCCTAGAAGTAATCAAGAAATATAGTAATGTCTCAGGGTGTAAAATTAATGTCCACAAATCAATATCCTTTGTATATGCTGATAATAGCCAAGTTGAGAAACTAATCAGAGGCACAATTTCCTTTACATTAGCTTAAAATAAAATTAAATACCTAGGAATATACCTAACAAAAGAGGTGAAGGACCTCTACAGAGAGAATTATGGAACCCTAAAGAAAAAAAATAGTAGAACACATTAACAAATTAAAGAGCGTACTATGCTTCTGGCTGAGAAATATCAACATTGTTAAAATGTCTATACTTCCCAAAGCAATCTACAGATTTAATGCAATCCCTGTTGAAATACCAAAATCAAACTTTGAAGATTTGGAAAAAAAAAACCAGTTCTTCATTTTGTATGTAAAAACAAACAAACAAACAAAAAACCAAAAACATATAGCCAAGCCAATTCTTATTAATGAAAACAAAGCTGGAGGCATCACCCTACCAGACTTTTGGCTATAGTACAAGTCCAAAATAATAACAACAATATGGTACTCACATAAAAATAGAGATATAAACATTTGGAACTGAATAGAAAACCCAGAGATGAAACCAATCTCTTATATCCATCTGATCTTTGATAAAACAAACAAAAGCGTACACTGGGGAAAAGAATCCCTATTCAATAAAGGGTACTGAGAGAACTGGATCACTACATGTAAGAGTCTGAAACCTACACCTTTCATCACTTACAAAAATTGATTTAGGATGGCTAAAAGATTTAAATATAAGGCATGAAACAACAAAAATCCTGGAAGAAAGTGTAGGAAAAACTCTTGAAGATGTGATTTTTTTGAAGAAGACTTTGGTGGCATTGCAAAACCAACAAAAGCAAACAAATCTGACTTAATTAAAGTGAAAAGTTTCTGCACAAGTAAGGACATAACGATCTAAACAAATAGACAACCTTCAGAATGGGAAAATATATTTGCATATATTATGGATCTGACAAAGGGTTGATCAATAGAATCTATAGTGAACTGTTGATTAATGTATCAACAAGAAAAGAGCTAACAAGCCCATTTATTGCTGGGCAAGAGACATGAACAGAAACTTCTTCAAGGAAAACAGACAAATGGCTAACAAACATATGAAAAAATGCTCATTGTCTTTAATAATTAGAGAAATACAAATCAAAATCACCTCAAGATATCACCTAATCACAGTAAGATTAGCTCACATCACAAAATCTCAAAGTTGCCGATGCTGGTGTGGGTGTGGAGAGAGGAGAACACTTTTTCACTGTTGGTGAGACTGCACACTAATACGGCCTCTTTGGAAAGAAGTGTGGAGAATCTTCAAAGAACTCAAAGTAGATCTCCCATTTGACCCCTATAATCCCACTACTAGTTATCTACCCAAAGAAACCAAAAACATTTTATCATAAGGGCATACGCACTGAATTGTTTATCATAGCTCAATTTCTAATCACCAAGATGTAGAAACAACCTAAATATTCATCAACTCAGGAATGAATTAACAAACTGTGGTATATGCATACCATGGAATACTATTCAGACATGAACAGATGATGACTTCACATCTTTTGTATTAACACAGATGGAGTTAAAATACATCCTTCTCAGTAAAGTATCACAAAAATGGAAAAGCAAATATCCAATGTACTTAATACAAATATGAAGCCAGTAGACAATCTAATTCACACCCACATAGGAGAAAATCTCATTTCAATTCAAGTTGGGTGAAGGGGGAATGAGGGAGGGAAGGGGGTGTTTGGGGTTCTGCCACTGAATGGGCACAATGGGAAGGTGTATAGCACACCTTTTGGGTGAAGAACATAACTACAAGAGGGATTCTACCTAAGAAATTCAAATATTCTGATTTGCTTGTTTATACCCTCACATTAACCTGAAATAAAAATAAAAAACAAAACAACTAATTTAAGATATATGTAGAGCAAAACATATTTGTGTACTGCTCTTTTTAAATTAAACATTTTACTATGAATATATAAGAAAATAAATAATATACGAGTGCTTAAGGAAATGAAAGTGTCAATCAGGGAACTTAAAGATGAAGTAGAAAGTGTCAATAACAGATTAGACCATGGAGAAGAAAGAATCTCAGAGCTAGAAGATAAAGCTCTTAAGCTAACCCAGGCAGTTAAATAGACAGAAAAGAAGAGCAAGAGAAAATTCAATTCAAGTCAGGGAGAGGGGGAATAAAGGAAGAGGAGAGGGTTGGGGGAGGGGAATTGGTGTGCTCCCACTTAATGAGCACGATATAAGGGTATATGGCATACCTCTTGGGTGAAGGACACAACTACAATAGGGACTTTACTTAAGTTTAAAAAGATTTATATTAGCACAAGAATAACACCTCTGAGTAGTCCGGAAATGGGCCTGAACATATAAAATAATTTATTAGACAATAAAGACAGCAGTTAATCATGTTGGATATTCAATATTCATTAAATGGTGCTGAAACAACTCATTAGTTGTGTTGTGAGGAAAAAAGAAAGTGGGATAGCTATCTTGATCTTTTTATCAAAATTATTCCAGAAAGAGTCAGTCTTAAATGAAACTATAGGAGTATCAGAAGACACATGAACAATTAAAAAACTTGATCTTGGTATTGAAAGATCTTTCTAACTCAAATATCCAAAATACATAATGGGCAAAAAAAGTAAATGTGATTATATTGAAATTAAAATTCTCATGTACAGAAAAAGAAAAAAAAACAAAAGTGAAAAAAAAAGTTTGCAATATATGAAGCATATTTTCATAGTTCAAAGAGACTCCTATATTTACTAATCAAATAGAAAAAATAACTAGAGCCCAAATTTACATTATAAGGAACTCATGAAATAAATTATGGTATATTCATTTAATGTATGTTACCCACTATATACATGTAATATCACACTGTACCCTATAAATACATATAATTATTGTGTCAATTATAAATTTAAAAATGATGACTTACATGCACTGATACAGTGTTTAAAAATATGATAAAGGGAAAATGAAAGATATAGAATAGCAATTGTATGCCAAAAATATCGATAATATATTTATTTATTTTTCATATAAAATGTGATCTCTAAATATGTAATTATTTTAAATTATTTTTATTCTTTTCAGTATATTTTTCAAATTTTCTACAGTCAACACACTTTATAATAAAAAGATATAATAAAGCAACAAGATGATAACTTTCAGTGAAGCATAATCAAAGAAAATATGCTTATCACCTTAGTTTACATAATTGAAAACTAAAATATGAAAGGAAACACTTGTAAACACTAACTTTAACACCACTGTAAGAAGTAATATCTTCAATATGATTTTTTTTCTTCATAAATCCCTATATCATGAAAAATTCAAAACTATGAGCTATCTAGAAATTATATTAATGTATTATTGAAAAGTACTAACTCTGTTATTTTTTCAAGTGGTAAAATTTTGTAATATACCATTGCATGATAAATAAATAACATTTTTTATAGCAAAATAATTAAGGCACAACTGGTGCAAGTTGACTTAAATTCTTCCTTATTTCTGAGCTGGAGACAATACACACTTGGATTGGTTCTTCAAGCATATTTTTTCTCAATTAAATATTAGCTTCAGTGAAGAGTTTTGATCATTTTCACCACTGGTCTTTAATAGCTCTATGACAAAAAATAAATTACAAGAAATAATTAGATAACAATGAATTAAGACATTTTAGAGAATTTGCTAGGTTCTATATCTCTTGAAGAAAGGTATACTTGTATACTTATAAATGCTATGTGCTTTTGATACTTAAGCATTTCATTTTTTGACATTTTGAAAATATACTCTACAAAAATACAAAATGTAAAATTTTAATTAATGCATAACTGTGTTGAAATTATTTTAGAGAAAGTTATGCACACTGGTTCACCAAATCATATTGTTTTCTAAACTCAGATGTTCAAAGTACTTTCCAGGACTTGAAAATTCAGCTTTCTCATCTCATAAATAGTTCGGTCAGGACCTCAGTCAGCTTTTCAGTTTGCTCTCATCCTAGGTTCACAGTCTCCCATTTAGGGTAAATCTCATTTCTTAATTAGAAAAGTATTTTGATTAAGTTCCATTAATCACAAAGTCATAAATAAACATAACTTTACCCCCATTGGTTCCACTTTCAGGTACTGTAACATTTCAAGAGAACTTAAATAAAGAGCTATGGAAAATACATAGGTTTTGGGAACTTGTTCAGTTTGGATTAGTGTGACCTATTTAAAATATGATTACCTTAATTTTAGAGGGACTTTTTTTTTTTTTTTTTTTTTTACGTTTCCCTGGTCTACCTGACTAATTTTGCAAACCTCCTTTTCTCAATGTTCAAAGAGGAAGGGATGTAGAAATTTCATTTTGACATCAGCTCCTACCTAGCTTCTTGAACACTTTAGTTTTGGAATATTCATTTTGTTAAAATGAAATATAAATGTGTAACTTTAAAAGACAGCATATACTCAGTACTTTAATGATTTTATTTTCCAATTGCTTTTCTTTCTTTTCCATCTTTGCCCCCCTTTCCTTTCTCAGCTTTACAAGTAGTCTCAGAATCCGGATCCAGGCCATTAAATACTTCATCACTTTTACAATATTCGGTTTGTAATCTGCAGGCACAACTCTACAGCAACCTCATACACACGCCAGTAGGCTCAAACACCTCATCAAGTGAGGGTGTATACTTTTTCTCAACAGCTTGCAACTCTGATCAAATTCAACTTCTATCTTACCACATGCCCCCTGCAGCTTGTTGAGAACAAACACAGCAGCAGTGTCGCCAGAGGGGCAGTTCCAGGCTTGGCTTAGTCTAGGCTGCAGAATCAGCATTTACATTACTTGACTACTACATTATTATTTTCTTCATTAAGCTTAAGTTCCTCCCATTACCTTTTCAGCAGCCTCTTTTGCTGCTTACCAAAGTACCTTCTTATGTGAGCCTGCCACATTAAAGGAAAACAGCAAATGTTGACTGACTACTGTAGATTCTCAGTGCCCAACTCAGGACATGAACTTTTTGAGGAGGAGGTGGCAGATGGTGGAGACTGTGGAGCAAGAAGAGGAAGGGGGAGAAAAAGAGATAAGATCATCTCCTCTGGATTGGCAACAGCAAAGATCTGGCCTCAGCTTTGGGTCTCAGCAAAAATAAACAGCACATCAGAAGGAAGGTGCAGAGAAAGACTCCGTTAAACTTATCTCATACCCCCAGACCCCTTTCCTGTCTTCTAGCTTTTCTCAGCCAACTTTTCTTTCTTATGTCACTCACCGGCTGAGCAAGTAGGATGCACAAACATACAGCCCAATAAATGTGCCAGCCCAATGGGTTTCCTGGCTCTGCCCACCTTCTTTAATCTCCAGAGGTGGTTTACACATTCACTACAGATCGCTAGCTTTGCAGGAATTCCAACTTTACTTATGGATAAATCCTTGGCACCTACCCCCCCATCCTCCTCCCCATTTAAAATTTAAAGTTAAAGATAGCACTATGCTTCATTTCCAATTAGCTTCTCTTACACTCACACGACTTGAATTCAGCTTTTTATACAAGCCAGACAGCTTGTGATAAAATCTTAACGAGAGGGACTATGAGAAAATATAGAAATCCACAAACTGAGTATATCTTATTGTAGTGTACTTCTGAGTTGATTTTCATTTTCTGTAAATATTCTATAATGTGTGTTCCTTTAATATGGAAAATGCAGAGGGAGGAGGTGCTAAAAAACTTTGGTTAAGAGTTCTAAGGTGAAAAAGAATGTTGAATTGCATTTATTTATTTATTTAGGAGGGGTCTCACTTTGATACCCAGGTTGGAGTGCACTGGCATTATCATAACTCATTGCAGGCTCAAACTCCTGTGTTCAAGCAATTCCCCCACCTTAGTCTCTCAAGTAGCTGGAACTTCAGGAGTGTGCCACCATACTGGGCTAATTTCTCTTATTTATTTATTTATTTTTTTATTTTTGAGAGGGAGGTCTCCTTATGTTGCCCAGGCAAAGGATCCTCTTGTCTCTGCTTCCCAAATTGCTAGGATTACAGGCATAAGCCATTATTCCCTGCCCCATTTAGAAGTTTTAAGTGTTTTGCTACCTGTAACGTCTAGCAAGTACAGTCCATAACCAATTCAGGAACCTATGTAGCCACCAACCAGGTTTGTCACATTCATTACAGTCCTCATTTTGGTTCTGGCATACAGGTAAAATCTACCATATCCATTCTTCATGGATGCAGAAAATATCAGAAACAAAACAAAGGATCTCTTAAAAATTCACTGGGATTGCCAGATGCAATAATTTGCTTCCTGATTGTTATATACATCATAAACAAAATATTCAAATACATGCGTGTTTAATTATAATATGTAATGGATTTAATACTTTTACATTAATAAACATAGGGGAAAACTTGTTAAGCAGAGATAAAAGCAAGATATTCAATTATATATTGTGGGGTTTGGGAAGACTATTAGCTAATTTTATGGATATAGACACTGAATTCTCAAATTACTTTCTTGTAATATCTTCAGGGAAAATAAATGTGGACCAGGAAATGCAAATGTGAAGATACCATTTTATTATTTGCTGTGTTTGTGCCTTTATGGCCAGTGCAAACCTTTCTGGTAAACTGAGTTTTGGGGGCTTCCCCTTCATATTAGTCTCAAACCAAAATGTCAGGATCTAATTACTCTATGACCAGCTGCATGGTGCATAAGAGGTGAAAGCCTGATGTCAGTGTAAGAAAAAAATAAACCATGGTATTGTGCGACCTTCTCAAGTCAAGGTGGACAGTGAGTCCCAGGCATGTCTTACATAAATGGTTTTTCTGGGTGAGGCTCATCCGCCCTCCTTCCTTTCCCCTCTTCAGTTACCTCTATCCTCCCCCCTCCCATTCCTTTCATTTCCCACCCATCTCCTTTCCCTCCTCCCCACCCTCCTTTGGTCTCTATTTCCACTTTCCTCCCTTTTCCTTCTTCATTCTCTTCCCTTCCTCTCTCTCCTCTTTGTCTTTCTCCTTCCAGTCCCATTTTTCTCCAATAACTTCAATGTGTATCCTCCAGTACAAGAACTCAGGTGTGAGAAACAGAATGTTAACAATAGTTGTACTGTCAAATTTTCCTTTACCTCAGGATTTTATACCTTTGTTATATGTAACACATATTTTTATAACTAGGAACCAATGCTAGATTTTAATAGCATGACATGCTTCATCTAACATTTTATTTTAGGTTACAATAAAAATAACATGAATAAATAGTATCAAATGATGCAAAGTGATATTCATGAAAGACAAAGTACAACATACTACAAAGCAAATGTGCTATCCTTAAAATTACACAACATAAGGAAACTCTTTTTAAAAATACTGTATCATAGTAATACCTCAGTGGTAAACAGTAACACTATTATGATTAATTTATACATTAAATCACATAAACAAGCTCACAGTCTTATCAAATGTAGTTTTGACATTCTTAAATGTATGCTAATCTTTTTTCAAGCAAATTTCACAATACATTGTTCTAGTTAGTATAAATATCATATTTTTATAGCAAAATAATGAGGGTACAGCCAGTGCAAGCTGATTTCAGCTAGTCTTCTGGCTAGAAAAAGGAAAAAAAAATTGCAATTGTACTTTATAAATTTTGTTTTTTTTTTTCAAGCAAATATTTGTCTCAGTTAACAATTTTGAGTTTTCATAAATACAGTCTGATAGGAACATAATAAAAGGAAACATGACTTCACAAAAATCAACACTCTAGCACCAAACTAACATGCTTTAGATTATTGACAATAGCTTACATATTTTCAACATTACACTACAATAGGCTAGTTGGAATAAACTGATACTTAGACACTTTTAAGAACAATATTTTAAACAGACTGCCAAGAAAACAGGAAAACACAAGACTGTGAGGAATAACAGCATTCAGGTTATCAGATGGCAGGCTTGTTTTCCAAGCCTATCTCAACTTTCTTCACTTCTTGAAATTTATAATTCTTGAAAAATGTGTCAACATCTTTTTTGTTTTCAATATTTTCTGTTTCCATAATCTCTGCCATCTTAATAGTAGATGCCATTGACTTAACCTGTATAGTAATAGATTGATTTCAGGATGACATTATCATGTAAAAATTTGACCTATTTCAAAGTCCTCATCAAGGATAGCATCTTCTCATGGTTCCAGCTTTCCAATCTTAGGAATCTCAGGAGGACTAAAGAAATTGAAGAATGATGCATTAGGAACCACTCTTGTCTGGATTTCAATTTCTCCAGTAGCAGTTGTGCGACTCTGTGTGGTTGTCACAGTAACATCCTTTCCTCTTCTCCAGTCTATCTTGCAGCCTTTACAATCTTCAATTTTCCATCCCCAAGAAAAGAAAGGATCACTGTGATCTGGTTTTGACTTTATTATATATGTCTTCAGCAGCATTTCATTTCTGAAGTATGGGTTGGGCAGAAATTGAAATTCAAAGGTATAAATAATAGGCTGGCCTGGTTTTGAGAATTTCAGGCTAACATCAGAGAAGAACTTCAGAATAGGCTCATCGTTCTTCTGAATCATAGGCCCGAGTTTGTCAACATTCTTTAAAACAGTCAGCCAATAATCAGGAACACCTTTCGGAGGATGTTCTCTTCTTGGCTTTCCCTTCCTTGCACTTATAAGATTCACTATTTCCTTAAGCCTTTCCTCAGGAACTCTTTTATGAGCTTCCCTTATTCTATCCTTTGCCTTAACCTTTGTTGCCTTAGGTTGTTTATCTTCTGCCTTTGCCTGGGGAACTCCTTTAGGATCTTCTTTTACTTCAGGTGTCACCTCCATACGACCTTTAGGCTCTGCTTTATCTTTAGCCTTTACTTCAGGAATTTCTTTAGGAACTTCTCTCTCTTCAGCTTTTACCTCAGCAATTTCTTTAGGAACTTCCTTCTCTTCAGATTTTACCTTGGCAGTTTCTTCAGGGACTTCCCTTTCTTCAACTTTTACCTCAGGACTTTCTTTAGGAACTTCCTTCTCTTCAGCGTTCACCTCAGATGTTTCTTTAAGGTCTTCCTCACCCTCTAAGGGAGGCATTTCACTAGGGGTGTCATCCTGCACCTCCTCATCACTGCGGAACTCCTTATCCTCTGAATTCCATTCACATTCTTCTTCTGTAGGCTCATACTCTGCATTGATGATTTGAAATCGCCTATGTACAAAGGCTTGTTGAGTTCTGCATATTTTCTTTCAAGATCATGAATTGCCTTTAAGAACAGGAAGTCTACCTTGTCACATTCATCTTGAATATTTCTGAGCGCCTGCACACGATTTCTAACTGCCTCGGGTGGCCTATTCACAAAATTTGTACCAGAAGGAGCCTGCCCCGCCCTTGTGAATGTCTCAGGTACCCTCTTCTTTCTATAACAGCTGCTACTGCTGCTGCTCCTGCTGCTGTTACAACTACTGCTGCCGCTAGAGCTACTGCTGTCAGATTCTTCCCCAGGATCACTAGCTGAACTAGACATCTCCTGTTCAGCAACCCCCTGGGCGGCAGGTTCCAAGACCATTTTAAGATCAGCTTCTGCCATCTTGCAAGCCTGCAAATCTCTTTTAGGTGGTGTCTACCGCAGAGACCGCGCGCTCAGAGATGAGCAGTAAATGACTCACGGATGCTGAGGTGGCAGCAGCGGAGACTCGGACTGTGGAGGCGGCAACAGCGATAGCAGCAGTAGCTCAGGGCAGGGCTGGGGCTAGAGCCGCCGGCGCTGAGGTGGCAGCGACAGTGGAGTCAGGGGCGAGAATAGTGGCGACAAGTTCTCTCACAACTTCCGTTGCAGCCTACCGAGAAGTGCGGCAGCCAAATGGCGCAATATGAGACCCTGAGATCTCTTCTCCTTTATAGATCGTAAGCCCCCGCCCCTTGCAGTCAGACCTCCCGCTAATTTCGTTCCCAGTGTACCTTTAGTAGGCTCATTTGCTAAACAATCTTGATTGACAAACTTTATGCCCAATGAATGGCCAAACGCTACTCCTTGCCCGCCACCCACCTTCTCCAGTCATCTTACCGGACGCTGCGTGGTGACTGAGGCGCATACTCCTGAATGGCGTTTTTTCTACCCCCTCAAAATTACGTCTTTATAGTTTTATAATAAAAAAAAAGCGTAGACATGAGGTAAAAATGCCACCCATAGTTCCCAACAAGGGAAGAAGAAGAATGTCTTCTCTCATCCGTCCATCCTGAACTCCCTTTTGGTTTGTCACGAGCCTCTTGACAAAAATATGTTTTTAAAAATTGGAAGAAAATGTATTAAATGGCGTCATTGGGTAGTGTGACTACGGACGATTAAAAACCTGCAATTTTCTCTAAATATTCTATAATCTTGTATTTTTACACTGAAAAAAAAGGGGGGGGGAGTCTTTTATTGGCAGAGGGGGAGGGACTAGACAGGAATATTGCAGTCCACGTAGCAGATTTAATAAGTGCAGTCTGTGATGTTTGGCAAGCCTGGTTTATATTCATCTACAAGGTTTGCGAACCCATGTTGCCGTGAGTCAGTTACACCATTTTCATTATATTTCTAGTTTTAAACCGGTCGATAATATACCCCAACCTTGCTGCTAACTTGCCACGTAGTCCTCAGAAATGCTTGCAACAACCTTGCAGGTAAAACAAAGGGGTATTCAAATGTTAAGTATTATTATTAAAAAGAAGACGGTTTGTTTTATACTTCTGTGCAGCATGTTTTGATTCCACAAACAGCAGAGTGGGAGGGGGAATTTGTGCTAATGAAAATGCATCCTCTCAGTGTATATGGGATATTCTCTGTCACCCATTTCCTTTTACTATTGTCAAATTCTAGCCGTACTAAGGTATTATTTACAATTCCAGTAATATGTTGATAAACATTTGCAAAATGAACTTTAAAAACAGATATTTGTTATTTTTATTTACAGGAGTCTTTTCTGCTACAGAACAACTCCCTTGGTACAGTCAAAAAGACCAGTGTTTACTTTTCATTGAAAGGTAAGAAGCATATTTAGCCCGTTTTTATGAATGACAGAAATTACTCATCTGTATTTGAATACAAATTTATGGGAGATACTCTTTTAGAGATTGAATTGGACAATACCTTGATATTTCTATGGAAGCAGAAAAATCCACAGAAGGGATTTGGCATACTAGTGTAGAAAATAACCTAGTTAACCACATTCACCATCTCAATCTGGTCATAGAATACAAGCAGTAAATTCAAATATAAAATATGATGAATTATTCATTTCCAATGAGGAAAGATATTAAAGTTAGGTTAACCTTTATGTTGGCTTTTTTATTAAGGGATTTGTGTTTTGTCATTTAGTCAAATATTTTTTAAAAGTTAGGAAATGGTTTTCTATTTTGTAAATAAATTTACTTTTATTGTTTTTCTCATACTGTCCAAGAATATGAGCATTGTAAATGTAAAACTGCAATACAGAAAATTAGTGTTAGTAAAAGCAGTCTCAACAACCAAATAATAACCATTGTTAGCATTTTGATGTATTTTCTTCCAGAAATTTCCTTGTGCATATACACACCTGCCTATTTATGTATTACTGTTTATAATCTGATAATTTAATTTATCAACTAAATATGGCTATATTTTCATAGCAAATGATGAACATTTTTGAATAAATTCATATGCTGTGGACATAATTGCCTTAATTTAGCCATATTCCTGTTGTAGTGTACCTATTTCTGTATCATCTCTCCCCTTACCTACACACGTTTTTCCTTTTATATAAAATACCGGTCCTGGATATATAAAGTATGCATTTCTGTGCACGTGTGAAAATTAGTCATAAGATAAATTTCTAGAAATGAAAATGATCTTTTTATACTATGAAATTATGTTTTTATACATATTTACAACTCTCTCAAGAAAGGTTATGGCAATTTATAGGCCCACCAACAATACATACGACTTCATTTATTGGCCATCCAACTAATTTATGTTTTTGTGACTGTCATGCGCCAGTCATGAGTCAGAGAGGCTGGTACTGTAATGGTGAATAAAACTTAGTGAGTCTGCCTATTCTTTCATTGAATGATTTTAATTAAAACATGTACTATAGAAAACATTTGAATAAATGGGATTATACTGTAAATATTGTTCTGCAATTTATTATTTCTATTTTAAATGATAGACTTTTAATGGGTGCTTTTATGTTTTATGGCACCTTAATGTTTTCATATACATATTAAATTTTGTATCATCTGGAACTGGTATTTTTAGAGTTAGTGCTGAGTTAAGGATCCATATTTTTTTGAATTATTTTTATTAGCTAGTTAATTTTCCTAGTAGCATTTATTTGAAGATGTTTCTGACCCATATACATGAAATATCACCTTTATCACATTAAATTACTTCAGTCTGTTTCTAAATTATTTTTTTCTGATCCATTATCCAGACTTTTTCTGAAAACAACGAATAAGGCAGTTTTAAAATACTTTATTTTGTGAGAATGATATATGTTCATTGAAAAAGTCAGGGAGTAGAGCGGTACCTGTGGCTCAGTGAGTAGGGCGCTGGCCCCACATACTGAGGGTGGCAGGTTCAAACCTGGCCCCAGCCAAACTGCAACAAAAAAATAGCCGGGCGTTGTGGCCGGTGCCTGAAGCAAGGGAATCGCTTAAGCCCAAGAGTTGCAGGTTGTTGTGAGCAGTGTGACGCCACGGGCGATAAAGTGAAACTCTGTCTCTACAAAAAAAAAAAAAAAAAAAGCCAGGGAATAAATTGAAATACAAAGAAGAAATTAAAAGTAACCCAAAATATATGGAGAGGTAGTCGCTATTTGCATTTTTAATGAATATCTACAAAGTAATTTATCAATATTATATAGGTGAGTTTATTAGATTAGTGGTAAGGTTGAATGTGTTTTCATATGTTTATGTTTATTTGAGAATTATATGTTCATGTCTTTTACTTATTTTCCCTTGAATTAAAAAATAAATTAATTGGTGACAAAATGCTAAAGATAAATGATTTAAAGCTTAATTTAAAGCAACTATAACTTCTGTAAAAAGCACTTCTGTTCATGATCATGATATTGGGGAAATCCAACTCAATTATAGCTTTCATTCTAAAATTATCTACTTGGAGGTTTTCTGGGATGCTTTTCAAGGATTACTACTTAATCATTCACACTGATACTAGAAATGTTTGGAATGGAACATGGAGAAGAAAAAGATTTTAAAAGCATATAAAATACCATGTAAAAATAATATAATCATCAACTATTGTGATTTTCAATTTGGAAGTATTTTTCCCTTGCCAGGCTATGAAAATGGTTAAAAGTAGCTGACTTTTCCTAATCACAAATACTCTAATTTTGTTGTGTATACAGTGCCTTAGGTAATTATAACACACTTTTTCCCCTCTGTCTTAAATTTATTTTATTTCTCTAAAGGAAAATATTTTTCTTCATAACATCTATTTAATTTATGCTTTGTATCATGTATTTTCTACTCTGAATGTAAGTATTCCAGCATATCATATGCTTATTTTTCTTCATAAGGTTACATATAAGTTACTTGCATAGTGATATATTCTCTATTCCATTTTTATGCTATTTGGGGGCACTAAATGTTCCTGCTTATGCATAAGATGTATGGCACAGAATCTGTTAGTATATTCAGAAGAATATAGTTCTTTGACATCTGTTTATCTTTCCTAGTATGAACATAACACAATTCCTTCCACTACTCAATTTTGTGACACACAAGAATACACCTATAAAGAACACAATAACTAGTATAACAGCATTACCTTTTGTTGTAGCTATCTAAGAAGGAAAGCATTTCAAGTTCATCCATTTTTTAACTTTTTTCTTCCTCCTCCTCCTTCCATCTAGACAAGTTTATCTGAATATACACACTAATTCTTTTTTAAAAAATTGAAGTATAATAAACACATAATAACACACAAAATAAGCAATTTTATAAGTTTTGATAAAAGTATATATGCCTGTGAAAGCATCACCAAAATCAAGGTAATGAAAATTTTTATCACCCCCCCCAAAAATTTTCATGCTCCTTTGAATCCCTCCTATTTTCCCCAGGTAATCACTGATCTGTTTTTTTGTTCCTATGTGCTAATTTGAGTTTTCTAAACTTTCATGTAAATGGCATAATATAGTACATCTTTCTTTTTGCCTGTCTCTTTTCACTACCATAGTAATTTTGAGATTCATCCATGTTGTGTGTATCAGGAATTTTTCTTCCTATTACTGAGTAATGAATTACTGAGTAATACATACATGTGTGCTACAATGGTTGATGAGCATTTGTGTTGTTTTGTGTTCTGGGGTACTACAAATAAAGATAATATGGTCATTTACATACAAGTCTTTATATGGACATATGCTTTCATTTATTTTATAAAAATACTGAGGAATGAAATGGCTAGATCACACGGTAGTTTATGTTTAACTTTTAAAGAAATTATCTGTTATCCAGAGTGGTTGATCTACATTTACATCAGAAATGACAACTTCTTGGTATGGTCAGTGTTTTAAAATTTAGCCAGTCTAATAGGTATGTAGTAGTATCTCTTTG
Source organism: Loris lydekkerianus (assembly GCA_963574355.1). Classification (NCBI taxonomy): domain Eukaryota; kingdom Metazoa; phylum Chordata; class Mammalia; order Primates; family Lorisidae; genus Loris; species Loris lydekkerianus. The sequence continues at coordinate 15,067 of CAUYPK010118167.1, forward strand.
TAGTTTTAATGTACATTTCCCTAATATCTAATGATGATGAGCATCTTCTCACAAACTGGTTCACTAGCTACATAGTGACTATTAATATTTTGCTCATTTTTAAAAAATAAGTTTGTTAGTTGTTTTCCTATTAAGTTTTGAAAGTTCTTTATCTATTCTTTATATACTCTAGATACAAGTCCTTTTTCAACTATAACCTCTGAAAATATTTTCCCAGTCTGTGAATTTTCTTTGCATTCTCTTAACATTGCCATTCACTGTTTTTGAAGAGCATAAGTTTGTATCTTTTCAATTGATAATAATATTTGTACAAATATTTAAGGCACATGTAATATTTTTATATGTGCATACAATGTGTGATACCATATCAGGGTAACTGGGAGAAGAAGTTTGTTATGTTTATGAAGTCCAATTTATATATTTTTTCTTCTATAAATCATAATTTTGATGTCATTGCAAAGAAATCTTTGATCACCCCAAGGTCACAAAGATTGTCTTTTATGTTTTTTTCCTAGATGTTTTATACTTTTAGGTATCACAGTAGGTCTGATTCATTCTTGAAAAAGTTACAAGGAATGGATTGAACTTTTTTGGACATACGGCTAAATTGTTCCAGCGCTATTTGTTGAACAGACTGTCCTTTCTCCACTGAATTGCCTTTGGATGTTGTCAAAAATGAGTTGTACAAATTATGTGTGGTTAGACTATGGTATTCCATTGTGCACTGATTTTAATCACCTAATTGGTAACTATCCATTTGTTAGATATGTTTGGCAGGGAATGAGAACCAAATTGTGGGATAAAAGAATTTCATGACAGTGGACACAGTTACAGCTGCTGGATCTTCCTTGATCTTTCACCTCTCTTCCCAAATATCTGAGATAAAGGGATAACAGCAGTAAAAACCTAGAAAACAAATAATGGAACAAGAAACATAAATGTTTTTCTATTTTGTGTAGTTGCCTTTGTGTAGCTATCTACAGCCCAACCATTTGAGTGGTAGTTAGCGCTATTCAGGAGCACAAATAATGACTTTGTTTTTCTCACATGTGATAAGAGACATCTGTTCACTAAAATGGAAAATATTTTCAAGCTGTTAATAAATTATGGTTCAAAAAAGAATAGTAATAAAATGTTGATTATTTCACATTGTCATTTGTAAAGTAAAAATATTTCATTTCATACTCGTTCTTATAGTAAAGATACACCTAAATAAATGAAATATGTTATGTTGCTATAGATTTTGATTTTTAAAAGGAAAGATTTGTGAATTAGATTTCTGACACTATAGCCTTAACTGCATGGAGTTTAAAAAGGCAGTTGTATTTAATGCAAAGGCGGATAAGAAAAATCATTGACTAATTTGGACATTTGATGTAATGCTATTTTTTAAAATTTTAATTTATAAGGAACATTTTATATATATATATATATATGATATATAACATGTTTTGATTTATGTATACATTATTCAATGGCTAATACAAGCTCTTTAGTATATGCATTACCTCACATACTTATTTTTGTGATGAAAACACTTCAAATCTAGTTTCTTAGTAATTTTCAAGTATACAATCCATTGTTATTAATTATAGTCAACATGATGTACAATAGAATTCTTGAACTTATTCCTCCTTTCTAAGTGAAATTTTGTGTCTTTTGACCAATATCTCCCCATTCTCCCCACTCCCCATCTTTTGGTAGCCAGCATTTTACTCTTTGTTTCTATGTGTTTGATTTTTGTGTGCTCCACATATAAGTGAGATGATACCGTATTTGTCTTTCTGTGTCTACTTTACTTCTCTTAGCCTAAACTTGTCCAGTTTCATTAATGTTGCTGCAAATTACAGGATTTCATTCTTTTAAAGGCTGATTAGTATTCCATTGTGTATATGTACACATCTTCTTTATCCCATTGATGGATACTTAGGTTGAATCCATTTCTTGGATATTATGAATAAAGATGCAATGAACATAGGAGTGTGCTGATTTTCTATCATTTGTGTATATATTAAGTAGTGGGGTTGCTGGATCATATGATAGTTCCATTTTTACTTATTTGAGGAACAGTAATACTGTTTTTTATAATGACTGTGCTAATTTACATTCTCACCAACAGTATAAAAGGGTTTCCTTTTCTCCACGTCCCCATTAACACTTGTTACCTTTTGTGTTTTTGATAATAGCTATTCTAACTAATTTGAGATAATACCTTATTGTGGTTTTAATTTGCATTTCCCTTGGGATTAGTTACATGACCATTGTTTCATATACTTTTTGGCCATTTGTGTGTTTTATTTTGAAAAATGTCTTTTCAGGGTGGCACCTGTGGCTGAAGGAGTGGGGTGCCAGCCCCATATACCAAGGGTGGCGGGTTCAAACCCAGCCCCAGCCAAAACAAAACAAAACAAAACAAAAATGTCTATTCAAATTCTTTACCCATTTTTTAATCAGGTTATTTTTTATCATTACTGAATTGTTTGAGTTCCTTGCATATGCATTTTGCATATGAACTTCTTACCAGATATATGGTTTGCAAATATATCTATAACCTATTTTATAGGTTGCCTCTTCACTCTATTGATTATTTCCTTTGCTGTGTAGAAGCTTTTTAGTTTAATGTAATGCCATTGTCTAGTTTTTCTTTTGTTAGTAATGCTAGTTTTCAAACTTAAAAATAGCATACATTGTTTAAAAAATGTAAAACCATATCACAGAGTAATACTTTTACAAGGGTAATCAAGAATCTTTTGCTTATAGTACTCATCTGAAATATTGCATCACTAAAATTTAAATAAAGCAAACATTCTTATTTTGTTTGGAAGTATTTAATTTAATATTACTAAAAAGGGAGGAAAAATCCAAAGGCATTGAATAGTGAACAATGTTCACGTATATATTACTACAATAGCTATTTCCAAATTCTGCTTGTTGCAGCCTTTAAGCTGTTCCCTACCTTCTTATATATGCTGTATATAGTTCTTTAAAAAAATCTTCCTGTAAACATTTACCATATTCCTGCCCTAATCCCAAACTTTTAGTGATACTTGATAGTCTGGGATCATACTTATGTGTAAGTATACGCTGTGTCTTTTACTCTCTTGTAATCTTAGGCAGATTTATAAACTTTCTGCCTCAGTTTTCTCATCTGTAAAATGAAAATAATAATATTATCTCTATGAGTAATTACTCATAGAGTCATGGTGAGATTTCAATGACATAATACATGTAAAACTCTCATAGCATAGTGAGTGTTCAACCAATCTTTACTAAATTTATCTTCTCCAGGAAATGTTTACCCAACTCTTAATTTCCTTCAGGGCTTATTTACTCAGGATGCATTTCATTTTGTATGCTTTATAGCAATCACTATAACAGAGCAACATATGTCATTTCTTATGTGTATACACACATGCTCTTTACCTAAGTATATTTTAAAGTTACCTAGGGTGGGAACCAAGGCATTTTCTTCTGTGTAATCACTCTTTGCATCGAGTATTTCTATGCACAAGAATGCACTTAGTACTGTGCTAATTAAATTCTTTAACAAATGAACTGGCTTCCTGACAGCAGGATGATTTTTTCCACTTGTCACTCAAATAATAAAAAAAAAAATTACCTTTTAATTATGTTATAATTTTACTTTATAATTGGTCCTTAATGTGCCACATTTACTGATGTATAACTGCCACATAATAAATCATATCAATTTATTAAACTTTCGGATCATAAAGAATTGCGTTTTAGCAATTAAATTTTAAATAAGAACACTTCTCACACTATTTTTTTTTTTTTTTTTTACTTCACACTATTTTTTTTTTACTTCACACACTATTAATAGACTCTTCTGAATACAGAGTCTTCAGAAGAAAAATTCTGGAATCTAATGAGGATCCATATTTAATATTACATTAAAATTTCTATCTTTTAACCCTTCTATTTCATAAGCATTTTCCTTTAGAGGACAAGATTTAGAGAGAATAATTATCTGAAAAATTGCTTTACATGCAATTGGTATTTTAAGGAAAGTGCATATTAAAATACAAAGGCTTCTAATTTTAATGAATTGTACTCTGTATATCACATGAAAATGGCTACTATGGGGACAAGATTACTTTTTTTTGGTTACCAGAACCTGTTGTTTGAATTAAGCATCATCTACATGTCACTATCATATACATGGACTATTAAAACAGCTTCTTCCAATGTTTTATTGTTCAAAAGATAATTTCCCTTGGGAAGTCAAGTTTTTTTTAAACACAAAAAGTAGTTATTAAAGCATTTATGTGCTGGGGAAAATATTAGAAATCAGTGCTTAAGAACACATTTGTTTTGGTAAATTAAAACAAAAGACATAGTTTTCAATATGTACAAAGGATGTCTGTAATAAATTGTTGTTAAATGAAAAAGACAAGCTGTGAAACAGTATCTTCTGTATGATCCTATTTAATTAAAACTTATAGATGTATGATTTTGGATAATCAAGTTGGTAAATCCATCCTAGAAAAAGTGCTACATACCTCATTGCTGAATATCACTAGGGTCACCTTTGAAGTATTCCCCTTGAGAAGCTATGTACTGATGCCAGCATCTAGTTGCCCCTTCATGGCAATTTTGGAACTGCTTTTCTGGAATGGTCATCACAGCTGTAGTCCTATGAAGTCTATGAGGACTATGTTCACAAAGCCATCCTATAAAAAAAATCTTTAAAGGGTGGACAAGGTGGTGGCATTGGTGCATAGCTTTCTGAGGGGAGTACTTCCAAGGTGACCATAGTGACATTCAGCAATGATGGATGTAGCACTTTTTCTAGGATGAGTTAGTGAACTTAATTGTCTAGCCTTGTATATGTTGTATGTTCATGTGTACTTGTTTTCCTTTCACATACATAGAAAAGGGTCTGATGATATGTAAATCAAACGAATATAATTAGATTGAAAGAAAAGCTTTAACTTTTTGCTTTCTATTTGAAGCATCATTTTTTTTCTGAACATGAAGAATTTGTCTTTAAATAAATGTTTTACCATTTTATTTTAAATATTTTTAAAATTTCAGACTAATATGAAGGTATAAATGACTGAGTTACAGTGTTTTCTTTATTGGGTAAGATCCCTGTTGCAGTTGTGCCCCACACCCAGGAGGTGTGCCATATACTCTTGCATTGTGCCCATAACATGAGAGCACACCAATCCTCCTCTCACTTCCTCTCTCCCACTCATTCCTCTTCCTTTCCCCAACTTGAAATTGAGATTTTCTCTTGTGTGGGCATGTATTAATTTATTTAATGGCTTCATACTAGTATTGAGTACATTGGATACTTGCTTTTCCATTCTTGTGATACTTTACTAAAGAAAATGTTCTCCAACTATATCCTGGTTAATATGAAAGATGTAAAGGCTCCATCTTTTTTGTGGCTGAATAGCATTCTATGGCATACATATACCAAAGCTTATATCTGTTCATGGGTTGATGCATTTGGGTTGTTTCCACATACTGGCCATTGTAAATTGAACTGTGATAAGCAATCTAGTGCAATTGACATTATGATACAAGGATTTTTTTTCTTCCAGTTGGTACCTGGTAATGGGATGGTAGGATCAGATGGAAAGTCTATTTTGAGTTTTTTTAAGGATTCTCCATACTTCTTTCTAAAGAGGCCATATAAGTTTGCAATTTCACCAACAATGAAAAAGTGATCCCTTCTCTCCACATCAACACAAGTATCTGCAGTTTTGAGACTTTGTGGTGTTGGTCATTCTCACCGGGGGTAGGTGATAGCTCAGAGTGGTTTTGACTTGCATTTCTCCAATGATTAGGAGAAAAGAGCATTTTTCATGTTTGTCAGCCATTCTTCTGTGGTCTTCAGAGAACGTTCTGTTCACGTCTCTTGCCCAGTGATAGATGGGATTGTTTGCTCTTTTTTGTTGATCAATTAGGGTTCTCTGTAGATACTATTTATCAGCCCTTTGTCAGATTCATTACATAAAAATATTTTTCTTATTCTGAAGGTTGTCTGTTTGCTTTAACTGTTGTGTCCTTAGCTGTGTAGAAGCTTTTTAGCTTAATTAAATCCCATTTATTTCTTTTTGTTATTGTTACAATGGCCCATGGAGTCTACTTCATAGAATCTTTCCCCAGACAGACATTATTACAAGTTTTTCCCATGCTTGCTTATAGGATTTTAGTCATTTCATGTCTTATATTTAAAACTTTTATCCATTGTGAGTCAATTTTTGTAAGTGGTGAAAGGTGTGAGCGCAGTTGCAGTCTTTTACATGTGGTTATCCAGTACTCCCACCACTATTTATTGAATAGGCACTTTCCCCCAGTGCATGATTTTGTTTGGTTTATTGAACATCAGATGGTAATAAGAGTCTGGATTGATCCTCAGGTTTTCCATTCTGTTTCATTTGTGTGTGTCTCTATTTTTGTGCCAATACCATACTGTTTTGATCACTTTGGACTTGTAATATAACAAGAATTCTAATGCCTCCAGCTTTGTTTTATTACTAATAATTGCCTTTGATTTATGTTTTTTTTTGTTTTTTTTTTTCTGGTTTCATACAAAATGATCAGTTTTTTTTTTTTTTTGCTCTTGAAACTCTGATTTGGTATTTTGTTTGGGATTGCATTAAATCTGCTTTTGTTAACATATACATTTTAACAATGGTAGTGCTTGGGAAATTTGCAGTTATGATATCCCCCAGTAAGGTTTCCATTCCTTTGGGTCATTCTTCTTCCCTTCTTAGTATACCAATAATTTGTATGTTTTAATGCTTAGTGAAGTCCCATAATTGTCTAAGAGCTTCCTAAACTTTTACTCCTTTTTTTTAACTTTTTAATATTAATTTTAAATTAAAATCATAACTGCATATGCATTTATGGAGTACAATGTGCTGATTTGATATACAATGTGGAAAGATTATATCAAACTGGTTAACATAACCATCACCTCACTTACTTATTTGTTGTGGTAAGACATTTATTCTATTAATAGTTTTGAAATGTGCCATTGCATTGTGCACATTAGTTGAAGTCCCACCAAATACCCTCTCTCCTCTCAGTCTCCCCTCTCTCCTCTCCACCTCCTCTTCCCTTCTTCTTTCTTGACTATAGTTGTGTAGGGAGACTTCACATTGCTTATTTGTACCTGGATGGAGCTGGAACATACTCTTCTTAGTAAAGTGTCTATTCTGGTTTTATTCTGATTCTATATAAAATGAAATACTATTTTTTTCCAGTTCTTTAAAGTATTCATGTCACTGGTGGAGGGCAAAGCACCACAGGTGTTTATATCTTTCCCCAGCTGAGATTCCAGCCTAATACCAGGACTCATCAGGATTGGGTAGAGGCAGACTGACATCAAGACAGAGCTAGCTGTGCTATTTCACCAAGCATGTCCTCAGTGTCTCTGGCTGCAGCTCTGAAAAGGACCTTTGCAAGGCTGTAGGGGAAAAGCCACAATCAGAAGCCTCACCTTTTACTATCTTCTTTTCTGCCTCTTTAAAGCCTGAGTTAGCTCAAGAGTTTTATTCTCTAGCTCTGAGATTCTTTCTTCTCCATGGTCTAATCTGTTATTGATAGTTCATACTCCATCCTTAAGTTCCCTGATGGACTTCTTCAATTCCTTAAGCTCTGATAGATTCTTTCTAATTTCATCCTTTCTTGGGTCAATTTTTTTTAATTTCCTTTCTTTGTTTTCCACTTTCCCTTCAATTCTCTTGATTGTTTTTGCCATCCATAATCTAAATTTTGCCATCCATAATCTAAATTCCCTTTCTATCATTTCCATAATTTCTTTATATGTGGGATCCTCTGTGGTATCTACCTCATGATCCCTTAGGGGGTGATCTGTTCTGGTTTTTCATGTTGCCAGAATTTTTTTGTTCCTCCTCATGTGTATTTTCTTCTTGTTCACTTCCTTCCCCTAAGTTCTCCTCTTTTTTCCTCCTTCTCCTTAATTTTCCACGTCTCTGTGCTTGGGTATTAGAGTGGCCCAGGTGCCCACTGTGCTGGTCTTGCACACTTCCTGAACTCCTCCTTGACTTCTGGCGTCCCTCCCTTGTCTCACTGAGCCTCTGGAATGATATTTCTTGATGGTACAATCCAGTCAAGGGTAGATGGAGTCCACTTGCCCCAATCAAGTGCAGCTGGTGAGATGTCTCTACTTTGCCATCGTGGACCTCCTCTCGAACCATTTTTAGAACTTTTCAAAATAATGGGAATGTATCATTTTTATAATTAAAAGATCCAAAATTTAAGACAACAATGAATAACACGGAACAAAGTTTGCATTATTTATTTAGAGAGCTGAAATCAATGACCACTTTTGCATGGTACATACTATCTTTCATTTGAGGAGCACTCATAAGGCTCTTCTGAGGTATCATCACACATAGAAGCCATGTAAATTGCACTCTCAGCAAGTTTATGGTTTATAAATATTGGTATTTTAAGTCTGTATACAGTTATTCTTTCCAAAACATAGTATTTTGTTGTAATGAATACAAAGTTATCAGCGGAGTCACTTCCATCCTTCTCTCCAATATCATCACAGTTTAAGTAATGTAACATTTGTTTTATTTGAAGTGTTTCCTTTCTTCTTATTTTGAAGCTAATATATTTTCCCCATTACGTTATACAGTTATTTTTAATGTACAAAATGATTCTTTCTTTATAGGCTTTTGTTACCTGGAAAATGAATATGATAAGTGGGCCCATCATTCTTCTCAAATGTTGGTTTTTATTTTTATGCTTGCAGGAATAACTTGAGCCAGTTCTAAATTTTGTGATATACTTTTTTTCCATGTGGTATTGTGGTGATTTGAAAAAATTTCAAGGAAAAAAGTGTTGCTTGATCATAAAATCACTAGGCAACTTGTACTTTTTCTGCAAATGATATGCACATAATTTAGCTGCAAATGATGTGTGCTTCCTTATAAGTTTATAATATGCTTACTAAGAGATTGTGCTTAATTTAGTAAGATTTATGCTTACTGGACTGGCATTTGAAGTCACTGGATTGAAGCTATTATAGCATAGTGAAAAAAAAAATAATGGGATGTACATGTCAGAGAGATAGCCATGAAAACTGATAGAGTATTCTAGTAACTAACTGTTTGCATCTGCATTCTCTATTTTCTGTAATTTCACTATTATAACTGTTGTCATTTTCCATCTGGATTATTTACTTCATCTTCATTATCTCCCCTCAAGCTCACTTGCTTCCTTTTTAGCTTCCTTTTGCCTGGAAAATGAAGATGATAAGTGGGCCAATTATTCTTCTCAAATGTTGATTTTTATTTATATTCTTGCAGGAATAACTTGAGCCAATTCTAAAGTTTGTGATATACTTTTCTTCCATGTGGTATTGTGGTGATTTGGAAAAAATTCAAGGAAAAAATGTTGCTTGATCATAAAATCACTAGGCAAATTGTACTTCTTCTGGTAATTATATTCGCATAATTTAGCTTAATTTCACTATGAAATTAGCCTTCCTAACATGTCACTTTCTTCATGTCATACCCTTCTCAAAATTTGTAGTGACTTGACATTGAAAGGCAGCATAGTCTAAGGAAAAGAACACCAGCTTTCAAGGTTTAATCTAAAATTTAAATCTTGGCTTCCCACACAGCCCTGCCTCTAGTGAGTAATTTTGTAAAACTTATATTTCAGAGTCAAACATACCCACATTTGCCACTTGCTAACTGTGTGGCCTTGGAAATTTACTTTGTCTCAGTAGTCCACATTCTTCTTATGAGTGAAATGTTTAAAATGATACATACTTATATCAATTAGGGCTTTTTAGTTTCAAGCCAGAGAAATAAACTCTGGCTAACTTACATAAAATTTAATTCATTGAAAAACCATCAAGGTCTCATAGAATCTATGGAAGGCTAGTGAGTCAGGCCTGGAAATAGGCGAAAACTAAAGTAACTCTTGCACAAAAGAAACAGGAAATATAGCCAGAATAGTCTAAACATGATGTTCAGGCTGTGATAAACTTGAAGTTCAGTTATTTTCTATTTAATTGCATACTGCTTGGCTACAAGATGGGAAGGTCTCTGGTAGTTGTCCTTCTGGATTGTTTTCTAGAAAAAATAGAATTCCATGAGACAGAGGAAATAGATGCCCAATGTCCAGCACACAACAGATGCACACTATGCATGTGAACCACCAGCCACATAATAGGTATTCAGTAAATGGCTAATTTAACAAGCCTAGACTCCTTTATTAGGCATTCATTACCATCAACTTTCTGGCCTCAGCCTATGTTTTCAGAATCAACCTTCTCTCCAACCCCCTGCATAAATCCTGAATTCTCTTGTTTGCTCTTCTCATTCAGTCTATTTCACCTGCCTAAAATGCTCTCACCCTCTCTCATATTATTTAAAAGAATATAATTGTCACATAATACTTGTACATACTTGTGGACTATGATGTGATGTTTTGTATGTGTAATGATCAAACCAGAGTAATTAGGACATCCATCACCTTAAACATTTACCATTTATTTGTGATGAGAATATTCAATAAACTATCTTCTAGATATTTTAAAATATACAACATGTTGTTCTTAACTCTAGCCATACTTCTATGCAGTAGAACACCAGAACTGAATCTCCTATTTAACTGTAACTTTGTACTCATGACCAATCTTTTCTCATCCTTCTCCTTCCCCCTACCCTCCCCATCTCTTGTAATTGCTATTCTCTACTGTTTACATGCTACTGTGAAATTAGCATCTTTTGTAAATACTATTCTCTACTGCTATGAAAACAACTTTTGAAATTCTACAAATGAGTGAATTCATGTGGTATCTATCTATCTCTAGCTTATTTTGTTTAGCATCTGACCTCCAGGTTCATTCATGTTGCTGCAAATAACAGGTTTTCATTATTTTTTATGGATGAGCCCAGTGTTACGTGCATAATAGGTGCTCATAAACTTTCAGTAAATGTATGCAAGAATGTGCATCATTATCTTTTCATCCTCTTTATCTTTTTTCCTCTTTATTCTTTCATTTATTGATGTACACTTTGGTTGATTCCACATCTTGGCTATTGTGAATAATGCTGGAATGAAGATGAGAGTAAAAATATCTCTTTGACATAATGATTTTTTTTGGATATATATACCCTGGAATGGAGTTACGTATCACACAATAGTTTTATTTTTAATATTTTGAGGAAACTCAATACTGCTTTTCCAAAATTCATGTACTAATTTACATTCCCACCAGCAGTGTGTAAGGGTTTCTTTTTCTCCACATATGTCACTTTTAATATTCAACTTATCTCTTCTAAAGTTCAGCTTAGCTCTCCTTTTTCTGATTCCCAAATAACTAATTTTGTTTCCCCATTTTCTCTTAATCATGGATTACTTTTGGGTAACTTTTAATGGTAGTGTTGTATTGTTGTCTCACAATTCATATGCTTTACTGCTCTCAGGTACCTCATAAAGTCCTTGAAAGATCATGCCTCATTTCTTTCTTTCTTTTCTTAACGGCACTTAACCCAGTGTTAAGTGCATAGTAGGTGCTCATAAACATTCGGTAAATGAATGCAAGAATGTGCATCATTATTTTAAATCAACACTAATTTAAGGATTACCTACTGTATACTCAGTACTATAGCAGCCGCTTTGAGGGTACAGAAAAATCAAACAAACTTGAAAGTTGCTGTAGGAGTAGCTCACAATCTAATTTAGGAGAGAGAAAAAAAAAAAAAATAAAAGCATGAAGCACCCCTGGAGCAATTATATAA